>JAXIVJ010006965.1:0-63407 GCA_036785665.1 Chirona hameri
GTTTGTTTCACAGTCGAAGATGACACCGTGTTCGCGGTGATATTGAACGCACCGATCTATCTGGACGGGATTGCAGCAGTTTGATTGGTGACGATGACAGCAGGCTGCGATAGCGACGAAACGGATCGGCCAGCTGTGGCCCGCTTCCAATCGTCAGGCCGCAGTAGTTTATGGCCTTGTCCTGATATAGCTGCTGTTGACATTTGCCAGATAAGGGCAGCGGAAGAGATCCCCCGTTTCATCACGTTGCTAAAGTTGTTAATTTGTATGTAAATCATGGTTTAATCTGGGAGAAGGTCGACCCAGTGGAGGATACAGTGGGGGGGGGGTCACGGGGATCATTCCCCCTCCCCCCCCCCTCCAGGGCCGTGAAGGAGCACCACTGCGCCGGGGAACCAGGGGCACCACCGCGCCGGGGGCACCAGGGGCACCACCAAAAATAAAACAAAAAATCCCCCCAAATCCGAAAAAAATCCCCCCCCCCCCAAAAAAAAAAAATCCGCGCCGTTACACGGCGCAAATTATTCAGTGTTCTTTGAACCAGCGGCACCACCGCGCTTTTTGGGGAGGGGGAGGGGGTTCTCGCCCACCCTGCAGTCCGGCCTATAGCCATATGCCGCCGCGGGTGGGGAGGGGAACCACCCCCTCCCAAGCGGGGAACAGAATGACCTGCGCCAGCAGTCAGCCTCGAACCCGGAACCCTTGGTGTCTCGAGTCCAACGCTCTACCAAAACTGAGCCACCCGGCCCCCACACCCGCGCCGGTGTACCAGGGGCACCACCGCGCCGGTGTACCAGGGGCACCACTGCGCCGGCGTACCAGTGCCACGACCGCGCCGGCGTACCAGGGGCACCACCGTGCCGGTAGGCGGCACTGTGGGGCGAGGGGATGTACCGGGGTACCGGGACACCGTGCCTCCTTGAATCCAGGAGGGGAAACAATGGCCTGGTGCCGCCATGAAATCCCAAGCATTGGTCGCTGGATTATTTATTTATTTCGCGAAATGATGCTAAATTAGAATTGCTAAATTAAGCAACAAAAAATGTTCCTTCATGCCTTCCGTCCCCTGTGCTATGAAGGGCACCAACGTGCCTTTATACCACAGGCAACAACGTATCGGGCTCGAGGGGCCCTCAGGGGCCCTCGAGAGTTGGGGGATCCGCTTCCATGTGTGGTGGAACAGGGGGGAGAGGGGGCACCGGGCAACGTGCCCCCCTTGAATCCAGGAGAATATGGGAGGCGGGGGCACCTGGTGCCCCTGGTGCCCCCATCAAGTTGCTGAAAACCCACGTATTTTATGCGAAATGGTGCAAAATTAAGAGACAAAAAACGCGCCGCTTCGCGGCGCATATTACATAGGTGCGTCCTGATAAATCCTCGGTGTCACGATGTTTGTTGACTATCGTTTTTTTTATCGCGAACGAACTCATAGGGCCCGGCATTTGGGCTTTTTATAATGTGGTTCATGGCTGGAAATCCATGAAACGTATTTGAAACTGGTAAGTAACTGCACCCAAGCTGTTAGAATTTTGTGATAAAAAATCGAAAATATCACATTTTTGTGCCACTGCGGCGACATTCCTTCTATCTTTGCGGTGGAAGAATCTCATTGAGTGGTTGCATTGGTGCCCGTGAGCTGATATATATAAATTATAGAACCTTTCGATTTTTCGGGCCTAGTTATCCAGACCAAAAACTAAAGCAAAATATTCCGCGACGCTACGCGGCGCAAATCATTCAGTGTTATTTTCCAGTACAAAAGGGTCTAACTAATTTATACTGTACACACTGGCGGCCGCAAGGGGGGGGGGGGGGGGACATGACTACACCTTTGGCCTTAAATGGGGGAGGGCAACATGTCCTTTGACCACACCTTTTGCTCCAGACATATTTCCTCGTTTTGACCCTGCAACCTGTTCCAATAGAACAAAATAGTTATCCAACCCGCTCAAAACCTCAAATTTTGGCGCCGCTTCGAATAGTTGTATGGGTGTCCATTTTGCGTAAATACCATTGGTAGTTAGGTGTAAGTGCAGCTTTTGTGACAAATTTTCTTCAAAAATCTCCTTTGCAAAATCCTGCCTATTTTTTTTAGTTCAAGAACATTTTTAAAGTCCGCACGAGACACAAGTCAATGTGATACACTGCTATCGCATGCATAAGATTTACTGCTTCTAAAATACGGCCGCCACCTTCATGAGATGTGCTATTCTACCCCCTGGGTCATGAACCTCGACTACCCTCTTGGTCAATTCTTCATCAGCCGTCTGGGGCCACCCTTGACTGTACACATTATATATTGGAGCACCAAACACGGCACTTTAACCCTCGCCCGGGTAGGGGGTGGATGCCACCCCCTCGGTTTTTTCTAGAATAACTCGCGTAGTTTCCAACCGATTTCCATGCAACTCTCAGTACCCTACTTTTGAAGAAAGAAAAAATCCCACATACTCTGAAAATTTTGAATTTCTAACCCACATGACCCGTGACCTATGACCTGTTTCTCAAGGTCATGTCAGGCGCAACTGGCGTCCCGCAGTATCGATGCTTGTAACTTCTGCAGTTTTCGAGTATTTGTTGTTCAGGAGCATATGCACAGGTATTTCCAGGTGACAGTTGTGGTTTCCACTGAGATTGTGACCTCGATTGACCTTTTCAGAGGTCAACTGAGGTCATTGACCTCCAATGACCTCAGATGACTTTTTGGGTTTCTGACGGTTTCTAGGACATTTTGTGACGCTGATTTAAAATTTGGGATCCATTTTACATAATTATATGTTCCACTGGGGTCATGCGCTTCCACAGGTCAACCGAGGTCACTGATCTCAGATGACCTGACATGACCTTTTTGGAATTTGGCAGTTTTTTAGGGCATTTGGTGACGCTGATTACGCATTTGGCACCCATTAAGCATTATTATATGCTCATTCACGATTCTAGCTCGATAAAATTCCATTTATACACATTTCAATTTTGATGACATTTGGGGTATTGACATGACCTTCGAGGTCACATAATGACCCACGACCTTAAAATCGGATATCAGCGGCTTCCTCTCGTCACAAGCAACACGCTCGTCTTTGAATCGAAGCTCTAGCGCAATTAGGGGGCAACACTCTAAGGGGGGTCGTACCCCCTACCCGAACACGTAGTGATTTTGCCCTACCCGGGGCGAGGGTTAAATGATAGAAAGGGCACGACTGATATTATAAATACCTATAGCCAACGGTTTGTCAATGCAAAACAAAATGCTGAAATAGGGGCACCCTCAAAATATAGTGGACCAAATCCGTTGAGTTTTCATATTTGGGTAAAGGCAGGGGCACCAATGCAATTTATGACCCCCCCCCCCCTAACGATTTTCTGGATCTGCCCCTTGGTCGACCAAGAAATCGCACCGTAACTTTCTGACGTTTGTCAGATATCACCACGAAAGGGATATTGCAAATCGCGGGTGAATATGTGATGTTCGTCCTTCAGACATGATAAGAAATAAATCAGGATTATCTCTGGCTAGTGCTACTCAGCAGACGTTCAGCAGACGCAGACATACTCAGCAGACGTTCAGCAGACGCAGACGTGCTCAGCAGACGTTGCTTTGTGTCGTCTTTGAGTTGCCAGTTTGTGTCGTCTTTGAGAGGCCAGTTTACTGACTGCAGACAGTTGGCGACAACATGGCTGCTATTTGGTGGCTATTGTGTGAAGTCTAAGGCAGCTGGTTGCAGCGTGAGACACTTTGAAGCAACGCTATGGCAAATGCGTACAATGCTGCGCCTGGAACTTAAGTAGCTGCTTGAAAATAAATCTACAAATAGAGACGTTGGAAGTATTGCCGAAATTTAACATCATTTGGTCGCATCTGGATACTGTGTGCATTAACAATAGGATAGTCTAATCTGCGAGCCATTTTCACGTCATGTTCCTTGTAATGGTCCCATGCCTCCACTAACTGTTTGCACATTTTAACATTGCAATGCATTGGACCATTTCCGGCGAATACATTGCAACAGCGCCTAGCCTATCTCCTGAGGGACAATGCTGCCACACAAACTAACCGAAGGAAAGGCTTCCCTTGGACGCCAGGCAGTGCTATATTGTCGCTCCTGCTAAGAGACAACGCTGCAGAAAAATACCGACTGGGTCGTATTCTCCCTGCGATATAGGATTCCAAGTTGCCCCTTTGGAAGTTAAAGAGTTGACTGAAAATTGTGTGGCCATTTAAGCCAATCGTATCGAGCTTTCGGCTGGCCTGCGCTTCACTTTACAGCTCGCTTCTCCTGAATTCACACAGCTACCGGGAAGGTTTAGGCAAGAACTGCTAAAGATTTAGGCAAAACACTAAATTTAAAGCTATTTCCAATTCAATTCTTCAAAATTTAAAGGGAATAATACACCTTGGGAAAAGCATGTGGAATGATGGAAAAGAGTGTCCTGATTACGGTTCTGGCATTCGTCATTGCGAGAAAAAGAAAGTACTAATTTGTCATAATTTGAAAAATATTGATATTAATACAAATGACGTCACAATAATCTTTCGGGACCAAAACCAGTTGTGACGTCATACCGGCAAAGTCTATCCTTGAATCACAACATGTAAGCAACACTAACAACCTCGTTCACTGGGTCGCGACTCGCGAGTATATTGGTCGCGATTGAAAATATGTGAATGTATACACTATGGCCTTGTATGAATAGAGTTGGAGTGGCGTTGCGTGAACACATACCCATAATGTTCATGTGCATAAATAAATGTGATATACCTACCCACAAATGTGTTTAAATGTGTGTTCATCGGCGTGTGGTGGATGTAAATAAATGTGTGGATGTGCAGTTAATATTGCAGCTACCGGTACGAGCCACCCATCAAAAGGTGTGCCTTTTCAAGACGAGTGTCGGTATTATTTTCAATTGGAAATCCAATGAAAATTGACAAAGTTATGGCCAATAATATTTATAGCTCATCACAAACTTGCCGCAAGAAAACGAAAATGAAAGAACAAATATTTGCACAATGTAATCGATATGTTGCAGGTACCGCGACCATCAAAACATACGTATTTTCACGAAGCATCTTTTGGTAATTTTCTATTGGAAATCGGTTCAAAATTAACCAAGTTATTTACTGAAAACCTGAAGTCACATGCATAATAGGGGCGTAAATTCCAGATGCTTCTCCTGCAGCGAACATTGCAGTTACAGGTACGAACCACCCATCAAAAGATATGCACTTTCAAGACGAGTGTCGGCATTATTTTCAATTGGAAATCCAATGGAAATTGACAAAGTTATGGCCAATAATATTTATAATTATGAACACATCAGGGGGTGACACCGCTTGAGCGAGCGCCGTATAGGTCACCTCGTCTGAGCCAAAAAGACTTGATGTGACGTAACTGGCGGCAGAGCGCGCAGCGCACAGCAGTCGCTGTTGCCAGCCACGTCCGTGGCACGGCTGCCGCCGGCGCATAGGCCCGGGAACAGGGGGTGGGGCAGAGGGTGCTCTTGCCCCCCCCCCTCAACTTCAGGACGCCCCCCCCCCCCCCAACTTTGACAAGGCTCAGCTTAACGTTTCGTAAAAGAGGGCTCGTATGAGACACCGAAAATATAAGGTTTTCTTCACAAAATTCGTAATTTGCAAGACAGCTTTTCTCGACATCTGCCTGCCTCGACCGCGGATTTTACCATGTTCGAGCGGGCCTGTTTTAACATGGGCTCTCGGTTCGCAGAAAACGGCCCCTGTCATGAGAGGGCCCTCATTAGGACGGCCCCGGCATGCCACATTTTGTCAGGATCGGGCCTGATCAAGACCGAACCCCTGCCTTACTGCCATGCCAGGAATGTGCCCGTGATATCAATAATTCGAAGGAACCGGCCTCGACGCCTGACCGGGCCCCAGATACACGCCTTTGCCATCACTGGGCCCCTGCATCGATTGGGCCTGACCAAAAACGGGCCCGTATACATCATTTGGAAGGACCGAGTCATGTTGTGACGGGTCTCTCGACCTGACCGGGCCCCATATCACGCCTCTGCCAGCCCCGGGGTGCTGCCTTGATCTGGCCCCTACCAGGAACGGGCCCCTACCAGTAACAGGCCCGCATCGATAATTTGCCAGGAGTGGGCCTTGTTGTGAACGGGCCCTCGTCCTGACCGGGCTCCATATCACGCCTTTGCCATCACCGGGCCCCTGCCTCGATCGGACCTGACCAAGACCGGACCCCTACCAGGAACTGGCCAGTATCAAGAATATGCAAGGACCGGGGGCATGTTGTGAACGGGCCCTCGTCCTGACCGGGCCCCATGTCACGCCTTTGTCAGCACCAGGCCCCTGCCTCGATCGGGCCTGACCAAGACCGGGTCCCTACCAGAAAGGGGCCAGCATTAAGAATATGCAAGGACCGGGCCCTCGTCCTGACCGGCCCCCATATTACGCCAATTTACCAGCAACGGGCCCCTGTCTCGATCAGGCCTGACCAAGACCGGGCCCATGCCAGCGCCAGGTATGGGCCAGAATACGGGGCCATGTGATGCGTGCCCCTCAGAAATTGGGGGTCAGCTGACCCTTTTGAACCCCCCCCCCCCTCCTCCCTGAGTGCGCCACTGGCGAGTTGTAACTGTCGGCTGACTTACGTGTTCCGCTTGAGCGCGGCGCCGGCGAAGGAGCCGGCTGCCGCCAGTGACGTCATCACGCGGTCCTCCGAGTTCAAGGTCAAATGGCTCGTGTCCTTACCTGGTTAAAGGGCTTTGGAACACATGATGCGTTTCGGTGACGGTCTGTTCAAATAGCGAAAATGAAGTGCGGTAGGAATACTAATGACGTATGCGAAACGTCACCAGATTTGGCCCTTTAAAATATGACCAAATATACCCAATGGTTTTTGCGTTGAAACTCAGCAACTAGGTCGTTTCGGAAGGAAAAATTCAGATTTGGAGATTTCTCAGTACTCCCGAAAATCTGGCTCTCTCAGTTAAAACTAATGTTAAAGGTGTACTATTCCCTTTAAAGGCTCCGTATTATAAATAATTTTCACACATCTTCTACTCCATCAGTCCTTATGAATTTCCAACAAATTAACGGTATTGGTGAACAAAATGATAACGGAAAAATGATACTGGAATTGAATGATAATGATAATGGAACACACACATACACATACATACACACACGCACACACATGCACATACGCATGTACCGACACTCGCACACTCTCACATATGCACAAGCCTGGTCTGACCATCAGCATGCAATCATTTATCATAACCTAGATCTTTCATTCGATGTCTTACATCGATGGGTTATCGACCTGTAAAGTTAGCCAGAGGCATGCCAGAATATCTAATGAGGCCCCTTTATTGGATGGTCGAGACGTATTATTAAGCCCACCTAAATTGCAACTTCAAACAACTTCAGACATGCATCAGCATGTAGGTATGCACATAGTTTCATATGTTCATAATATCAGTCGATTATACTGCAATTGGCGAAATGCTTAGACCATTATATTGACGATACTTTGCTGACAATACGCAACTACAAATATGGTGTAATGGTCAGTTAATTCGAGGAATCGCGTGGCTAAAACGACGCCAGCAGCTGGCGTCAGATATAAACAACATAGCATGACACTGAGTGTTTTTATTATTCCGACCAGATGCACGCCATGAAAGCATGGCTGAATCGGTAGCAAGGTCGCATGCTTTCAGTGCAGCATTTCTGTGCCTGGGAATCGTTTTCCTGTCCGGCCGAAATTCCGCCGAGGAGTTCTTTCATTATTCTGGCTCCTAAAGCCTGACGTTGTTTCCTCGACGTTCTAACTGTACCGATCACCCCTGAGTATCGGCACGGGTCCCTCGACCCGCATGTTTACACTGGCGGCGACACTGCCTGCCGAGCCAACACCACAAAGCATCCACACTTCAGGCTGTTTTTCTTCGCGATGTCGTCGCCTTGTAGCGCGGCGGTGAGAAGTCGGTTGTCTCTCAATCGACTTATCACCCCCCCCCCCCCTTCCCCTCCCCTCCCCGCCCCACTGGCCCGCATTATCAGCCGAGTGAGCTGACGGCCCCGGGGAAGAGTAGCTCAGCGCTATGGGGCGGAGGGTGAAACGAGACGGAAACGACGCGGGGTCGGAAGCTGCACCTCAGACGAGGGTCGGGCGGGGACGGCAGCGACCCGCGAGGAAATCTGCCGAGAGGGTGTCACCACTCGATCAAAGGCAGTCGCGCTGTGCGCCGACCGCCGTCCACCGTCCACTGCCGTCCTCCGTTCCTCGTCCGCCGTATTTGTATTTGTATTTGACGTTGGACCCCATCCACGCCGAAGCGGGCTATTCCGGGGCCACATAAAAGCATGGACAACACGAATGATACACTCATCCTAATATAAAATGAAGACAGTTTCACTACAGCACATACTCCCATACAGCACATACTTCAATACTCTCACATACACATTACATCACATACACTGCAATGCTCCCACACGCACATTACATTATATACATCAGGCTACTCTGGTTGAGGCATGTTCTGTATCGCTCTTTTGAATGCGGGCATGGCTGAGTGACGTGTCGCTAAAGGCAGCTCATTGTAATTTTGCACAACATGATATAGAAAGCGGCGCTTGCCAGCCTCTGTCCTCACGCGTGGAAGGACCAGGTCAGAGTTCTGTCGCGTAGAGCGGGAGCGGAGATCAGAATTGACATGAAGCTGGGAAGCAAGAGCCTGTGGTTCCCCGGTGTTTCGAATTTTGTGTAGTAGATTTAGGGAGTGCTGTCTGTATAGCTGCTGGGCAGTGGGCCAGCCAAGCTCAGCTCGCACGTCAGAGATGTGATCAAATTTACGTTTGCCAGATATGACTCGAAGGGCAAAATTTATAATTTTGTCAAGGCGTTGTATGTTCCTCTGCGAGCCATTGCCAAATACTGCTAAACAGTACCGAACGTGTGAAACGACCAAGGCATTTACAAGAAGGGGCAACAGCTCGCGGGGGATGCTGTGCCGCACGTGCGATAGCCCAATGAGGATACCACTACATTTTTTACCAGGGAAGACACGTGTGAGTCCCATGTGAAGTGCTTATCAAACAGAACACCTAAATTTTTGACGTATGGGCTCTCTTGTACTATGTCTTCGCGGAACTGAACAGCAACAGGGTGAAGGTCGCGACAATTTTGGCGGGATCCGAACGCTATTAATTCGGTCTTGCTTGTATTTACTTTGAGACCATGAGAGTGAAACCAGGTATCAAGTGTACTCAGGGTGTCCTCCAATTTACTGACCAGATCATTGAGTTGGTGTTTTTTGCCGGATAACAAAATTTGAGTATCATCAGCGTACTGGACCACATGAGCATCCCCCGCGAACAGGCACATATCGTTAGCGAATATTTGAAAAAGTAAAGGCCCAAGAGACGAGCCTTGAAAAACTCCGATAGAGTTGGGGAGAGGCCTGGAGAAATGAAGGTTCCCACTCCCATCAGCCGTACAGACAGACTGAGTGTGACCGCAGAGGTATGATGTAAACCAGGTGGGATCGATGTTATATGTACGTAGTTTAGAGAGGAGCATAGAATGGTCGATGACATCAAAGCACTTGGATAAATCGAGGAGACAGAGCAGGGTGAGTTCCTGGTGGTCAATAGCAGAGAGGATGTGATCAGAAACAGTCAGAAGGGCGGTCTCAGTAGAGAGCAGGGAGCGGAACCCGTGCTGGGATGAGGAGAACAGGTGGTTATCCGACATGTATGAGTAAAGCTGACGCTGCACAATACGCTCAATGAGCTTTGGGAAGGCAGATACAATGGAGATAGGGCGAAAATTGGAAGCTTCGGACTGGCTGCCGGCTTTGTGTATTGGATGAATAATGGAATGTTTCCAGGGCGCTGGGTATTCGCCGGAAGATAGGCTAGTATTGATGATATGGAGTAAAACGGAACCGATAGCAGCAAAGCAAAGCTTTATTACCTGAATAGAGATGCCGTCAGCACCACAGGCCCCTGAATTTTTCATTGAGTTGAGGAAGGACCGGAGAGCGGACAGAGAGATAGACTGTAGTTTGAAGGCACATGTGCCGACACGAGGTAGACGGACAGGGAGAGAGGGAGCCCACCCCTGGCCCGGACCTCACTCGCAACCCGGGGACCAACGCCCACAAAGTACTGGTTTAGCTCGTCAGGGGTGGCCTCTGGCACAATGCGGTCGGCAGACTTCTTGCCCGCGATGATTTGACGTACATTCCGAAATATGGTGGTAGGACCCAGCGCACGCACTCTCCTGGCGATGTCCTGCCTTGTGTCGTGACGAATGGCAGAACGGACCTGTTTGTTAAGCGCAATGAACTCAGGGGTCCTACCACTATGGACAAGAAGTCTGCGACGTTGTGCCATCAAGTTGCGAGTGGTGTCAGATACAGGGGGAGCGGAAGGGTTACGAATTTTGATACGTTTTAGAGGTGCGTGATGGTCGAGGATGGGGAGGAGACAATTTATGAATGCAGACCACTGGTCTGACACTTCCACGCGTGAGAACACGCCACTCCAGTCAGTGGCTCTGAGAGCAGCGTGAAAAGCCGATATATTAATGCGATGTAGACGAAAATCGGCTTACGGCAAGGCTTGGGGATGGACAATTTAGCTTGGATGATACAGTGATCACTATAGGGACATGGGCAGACAGATACGTCACTCAAAAAGTTTCCCGTATTGGACACAAACACATCAAGTAGAGATCCAGACTCGTATGTGGGACTAGTCACGTGCTGGTGCAGGGCCAGGCTGTCTGATTAAATTATTATTAAATCGAGATTACTGATTAAATCTCGATTTACATATATCGTTGTCGGACGCTAGAAGGTTGCAGTTAAGGTCGCCAGTTATTACAATATTGTCAGTGGACGAAAGAAACACGCGTTGCACTTGAGTTTCAAGAAAATCGAGGTCGGCTGATATGGCGGCTACGGTGTGTCGAGGAGGTCTATATACGCAACCTAGGTTAAAACGACGACCGTGCGAGTTACTGACTTGTAACCAAAACGTTTCTATTTTGCCGTCGTTTTTGGCACCTACAACTGATTTAAGTGGTTTTACTTTCAAATTGTTTTTTATCAGTACAGCTATTCCCCCGTAACCACTACCGTCTGGACGGTCGGCACGGTGCAGAGAAAACCCCGGGAACGTGACGAAGCGTGAGCAAGTTTCGGGGCGAAGCCATGTTTCTGTGAGCACAGCAATATCACAATTTAATAATTCTAAATCATGACGGAGGTCTAAAATCTTAGGTTTTAGGCTTAAAATGTTCAACGCCATGATGGATAAGGCCCCGCGTCCAATCGTATCGGAGCCATGAGGTAGGCGTGTCACTTCAGTTGCGTTGTGCGCCTGTGCAACCGGATGCTGGCCGGCAGCGCTGACCAGAGGTGCTGTGGCGGCCTCCCCTTGCAAGGTGTGTCGATCTTGTTGTCGGTCGGTTGCGGCGAGCGCCGTCCTCGGCCGCTCGCTGGTAGTCGCGTCGGGTGGGTCGGCGGCCACCGCCGCCGCTCGGTCTGACGGAGTAGCGGGCGTCGGCGGCTCGTCTCTGACTTGCGTCTCTGTCTCTATCGTGGTGACGGGCGGTTGTTGGCACACTACACGACAGGGCCCATCGGGGTCCCCAGTGCCGGGAGCAGTCGGCTGGTCGCTGCTCCCTCTCTCTCTCTCGCTCGGCGGGCCCGCCACCCGCCCCGGGCTCCCCGCCGCGCCGGCCGCCGGGAACGTGCCCCGGTGACCGTTTGGCTGCCTGGCATTTGTTGACTTTAGCCGGGCGGCACTGCGGCGGCTGTCCCCTGGTCAAGGGGGATTGCCATGGCAATGGCCAGGGCTGGTGGTGTTCGTCCGCTCTGTTGCGTTGGTATGCGTTGGAAAAAGTAGTTCTAGAACATTGAAGCAGGACTCTTGAAGAAATGCAATATTTCGAGCACGTAATATCACTGCCGCACCATAGAGAAAAAAGACACTTATTTGAAACAAATCTTGAAGCGTTCACACACTTTCTGACACAGACCGAAGTTTCTGTCTTCCGGCTTGGTTGTTCACGCAGGTTTCAAAATCACAAATCTTCTGAGGTAGATAATAGATTGAAAACACAACTCACAGTTTGTATGATGTAGCACGCAGATGAACTAGAAGATAAGAAGACGTAGACACTAAATTTCACGAAGCAGGGTGTCGAATTCCCCGATTAATCAGAAGACAGTGCGCCGTCCGCCGCCGTGCCTCGTCCATCGTCCGCCGCCGTCCACCGTCCACCGTCCACCGTCCACCGTCCACCGTCCACCGTCCACCGTCCACCGTCCACCGTCCACCGTCCACCGTCCACCGTCCACCGTCCACCGTACACCGTCCACCGTCCACTGTCGTCCGCCGCTCCTCGCCCGCTGTCCACTGTCGTCCGCCGTCCGCCGTCCGCCGTCCGCCGTCCGCCGTCCGCCGTCCGCCGTCCGCCGTCCGCCGTCCGCCGTCCGCCGTCCGCCGTCCGCCGTACACCGTACACCGTACACCGTACACCGTACACCGTACACCGTACACCGTCCGCCGTCCACTGTCGTCCGCCGTTCCTCGCCCGCCGTCCACTGTCGTCCGCCGTCCGCCGTCCGCCGTCCATCCGCAGTGACCCACGACCGCAGATCGCTCCGTTAGTAGTCAGTCAAGGTCATTCGCTATCCTCTGTGTGCCCATTACACGCCCCACTTCCGTTTCTGGACAATGCCGCCCTGTCTCCAGCGTCCCACTTGCCACTCGCTCGTCCCCCCTGTGACCTTCGACGAGAACTTCTCGTCGATCTGCCCCAGGCCCCTCCGTTCGCTATTTGTGTGCCACTTAAGTGTCAGTTGATCGTTATTCATGAGCCGAGCGGTTCACGCGTCTGTGACCGGGCCGGCCGCCGGCGACGCGGCGCGCCAGCAGCCCAGACGGGAAATGGCGCGAAATCGGGATAATTTGTGACCACGTTTCAACGCCATTATTGCGGCCCCGGGCCTGATGGCCGAGAAGTAGGAGCTTAATGGGCGACTCGACACGTCGAAGGCAAGCGAAATTACTGGGAATAATGTTCTTGCTGCGGAAAAACGAAAGCCACGAGTCCAAACCCTAGTAGTCTTACGAGTAGTAGTAGTCTCCCTATAAGTAGTCTCTTATTAATAAGGTGGCTTCACAAATGGCAAGCGAACCTGTTGTATTTCAATGACAACATGTTAAGCTTTCAGTACGCTGAGTAATGCTATTGGTTGCCAAAATTTGAGCAAGATGTTAGTTTTATAGGTATTTATTTCATCACATTAGTGTCCGATGTTGTACCAAGTGGAAATGGCCGATTCCTCTCGTTCTGGCCACTCCCTATTACTATACATTTGAGACCATGATTAACCGATCGCGCTGTGTTTCAGGTTACTCACACTCACAAGGCGGTTACCACTACCACGCGCACTACGCGTACGAGCCGATCCCGGGCGGCAACAACTACAACACCACCGTGCTGGAGGGGGACGAGGCTGTGCTTCGCTGTCGTCTCAAGGAGCCCGCCGGCCGCAAGGTAAGGCCGAGTGGTGCTGCTTGGACGGTGACGGCAGGTGAGGACGGTGGCGGCAGGTGAGGACGGTCACGGCAGGTGAGGAAGATCACGGCAGGTGAGGACGGTCACGGCAGGTGAGGATGGTGACGGCAGGTGAGGACGGTTGGATGGTCACGGCAGGTGAGGACGGTCACGGCAGGTGAGGACGGTTGGAAGATCACGGCAGGTGAGGAAGGTCACGGCAGGTGAGGACGGTCACGGCAGGTGAGGACGGTTGGATGGTCACGACAGGTGAGGACGGTCACGGCAGGTGAGGGCGGTTGGAAGATCACGGCAGGTGAGAAAGGTCACGGCAGGTGAGGACGGTCACGGCAGGTGAGGACGGTCACGGCAGGTGAGGTCGGTCACGGCAGGTGAGGATGGTCACGGCAGGTGAGGACGGTCACGGCAGGTGGGGTCGGTCACGGCAGGTGAGGATGGTCATGGCAGGTGAGGAAGGTCACGGCAGGTGAGGAATATCACGGCAGGTGAGGACGGTCACGGCAGGTGAGGACGGTCACGGCAGGTGAGGAAGGTCACGGCAGGTGAGGACGGTCATGGCAGGTGAGGACGGTCACGGCAGGTGAGGACGGTCACGGCAGGTGAGGTCGGTCACGGCAGGTGAGGAAGGTCACGGCAGGTGAGGAAGATCACGGCAGGTGAGGACGGTCACGGCAGGTGAGGATGGTCACGACAGGTGAGGACGGTCACGGCAGGGGAGGACGGTTGGACAGCAGGTGAGGACGGTCACGGCAGGTGAGGATGGTCACGGCAGGTGAGGACGGTTACGGCAGGTGAGGACGGTCACGGCAGGTGAGGACGGTCACGGCAGGTGAGGATGGTCACGGCAGGTGAGGACGGTTGGAAGGTCACGGCAGGTGAGGACGGTCACGGCAGGTGAGGACGGTCACGGCAGGTGAGGAAGTTCACGGCAGGTGAGGAAGATCACGGCAGGTGAGGATGGTCACGGCAGGTGAGGACGGTCACGACAGGTGAGGACGGTCACGGCAGGTGAGGACGGTTGGAAGATCACGGCAGGTGAGGAAGGTCACGGCAGGTGAGGACGGTCACGGCAGGTGAGGATGGTCACGGCAGGTGAGGACGGTCACGGCAGGTGAGGTCACGGCAGGTGAGGGAGGTCACGGCAGGTGAGGATGGTCACGGCAGGTGAGGACGGTCATGGCAGGTGAGGACGGTCACGGCAGGTGAGGATGGTCACGGCAGGTGAGGACGGTCACGGCAGGTGAGGAAGATCACTGCAGGTGAGGACGGTCACGGCAGGTGAGGATGGGCACGGCAGGTGAGGACGGTCACGGCAGGTGAGGACGGTCACGGCAGGTGAGGACGGTTGGAAGGTGAGGTCACGGCAGGTGAGGAAGGTCACGGCAGGTGAGGATGGTCACGGCAGGTGAGGACGGTCACGGCAGGTGAGGACGGTCACGGCAGGTGAGGACGGTTGGAAGGTCACGGCAGGTGAGGATGGTCACTGCAGGTGAGGACGGTCACGGCAGGTGAGGACGGTTGGAAGGTCACGGCAGGTGCAGAGGACGACGAGAGGACTGAACTAGGATACACGTAGACAATGAACACTGCCAGAACATACAGGCTATGGAATACATTAAGACTATGAAATAAGTTTATATATGGTTCGAGTCAAAATGCGACTCGTTCAATAGTTCAGGCCTGGTGCGTGCTCATTAGTGTTAAAATCCTGAAATATTGCAAACCATGCCCGGCACCCCCACTGGCATAGCTCAAGTGGTGCACCACATAAGCACGGCATAGGCTTAACTCGGTGCAACCAAGCCCGACGTATAATGTACGCATGTTGTATACTAGCATGACTTCAACTGTAATTGGGCCCTGAGCCTGTGGTTGTTTATTCAATAAATACAAATACAAATACAAATACAAATACTGAATATACATATCTGCTCTACTTGAGCACCACATAATTCCGGCAAGCTGTCTGGCTAGTCCTTTCAGGCCCGGCAAAAAGCCCGCCGGGCCTGAATTCAGGCACCTACGTCGGCTACGTGGCTCTGAGTTTTGTAACTTTAGTGCTCATCATTGAAAAATGGTAGAAACAAACCAAACACCAAGAACACTTCGAATATACAACCGGGATTGCACGGAGCCGTACATTTACTACATGGACATGTACAGTCGGTCTCATAATGATCTTCCCTTACCATGTTGCTAAGACTCATCTAATTTCACTTCTGTGTACATGAAGGACTGATTTAAGGGAACATGTTGTACCTACCTAGGTAGATACCACATGTTCCCTTAAATCAGTCCTTCATGTACACAGAAGTGAAATTAGATGAGTCTTAGAAACGTGGTAAGGAAAGATCAAAAAAAAAAAATGTATTTGGATTTCTCAGAATTTTGCATTTTCCAAAAACTCAAAAATCCGAGATGGCAGTTTGATAGCCCGATCTATTGTCAGTAATTTGATTTAAGACAATTTAATTTATCTTAAACATTGTACACCTTTGACAGCGTTTTCCGCAAACCATTATTTGTCAACAAAAACCGAAGAACATGACGTCACTCTGACGTCACTCCCGGTTGGCCTATCACAACCTCATCTTCTTCCTTCAGCTAACATGTGTAAAATCGATGTGAGAGAAGGTACTGCAAGTTTGGTGACGATACCCTTGTTGGGTTAGGAGTTATTGCAAAATAACGGGAGGGAGGGGGGGCAAACAATACCCCTCCCCCCCCCCCCCTCCCCCCAGTAAGTCGCGGGCTAAAGTATCATGTATCGATACGTATTAAGGTAGGTGTATCGATTCCGCCAACGATTGACTTCACGCGCCAAATAGTATCCCGCGAATAGTGTCATTGGTCATCTTAAAGAGAAAGATTTAGCCTTTAAACCTGCACTGCCATGTCTTTTGGCTCAACATTTAATTTTGAATTTCTTTTCTCAGATGACAATTACTTGATAGAATGGTATCAAATGCTTCAAAATGCATTTTTAAAAACGTCTGTATAAAAGTCCACCAAACTGTAGTAGATATCCAATGCGTCTCACTCCATTAGCTCCTGTGAAATTTGGGGCGTCTATGAATCATACATGATCAAGGTTTAGATCATGGTCGACTATTTTCAAGTGGCCCAAGTTATGATGTCATCTGTCTCCCAAATGTAAATAAATGGCCAACTATCGAGGAAATGTCCAAGGATATATAATGCCGTTCACAAAACTGCAATTACTCTATTGGTTCCGGAATTACGAGGAGGCACAAACACCTCCAGTGCACCGTTTCGCAATGAATACTTCGGGGTGATGTTCAATTTATTCATTGAAAAGCTCTCTTACAATTTACAGTTGCAGTACCCGAATATCATTTGGTTCCAGTGACTCGCCATACGGAAGCGCTCGGCCTGCTCCGTGGTATCCGGGTGTGATCTATGTGTGGGCAGTTTTCGGGCCAATGTTCCGGTCGGCTGAGGTGCGGTGCGGTGCGGTGGCCACATCCTCTGTCGTACCGATTTACGGGTCAATCTACTTTGGACGTGAACGGTAGCAATAGTGTCGTGCCGCCGCCCGGATGGTAGCCGCCAGGACGCCATCTCACACCGTGCCATTGGACACCAAACGGCTTCTAAATGTTCTAATCTTAGGGTTGAAACGAATAGTGTGCATGGTTGAAGATTAAAACACGTTCTGCAATATCGCCACCTCACTCATTTAAGAAGATATATACACGCATGCATGTTGGGCCTTCAATAATCCCATGCTAGCTATACGCTCAGAGCTGTCAATTCGCAAATATTGTGACAAAAAATATTGTGGCTGGAAACGAGAAAAAACAAACAATGAGCCTTAAACTGTCCTAACATACTGAACAAATTTTAACTGTCCCATGTTACAGCATTTCAGCAATGTCTTCTCTCACCAGAAAAAAGTATTTTGGTTTTAAATTGGGTCAATTATGTTTGATTTTGCAGCATGTTTGTGTAATATAATGATTAAAGGGAAATAATGACCCTTTTCCACAAAAATGGAGTTAGCACTTGAAATCGCCAGACGAGACCAAAATATATTGTAAATTCATCACATTTTGCATGAAAACTTTCCTACCGAAAGATATTTCAAGTTAAAGTTGATAAGCGTTCCACACTTTTAACGACCGGTACTTGCAAGTACTTTTTGGTCCTCATCAAACTGCGGGCTTTTCCCGTATTGTTTTTTTACGCAATGGAGTGGAAAATATATTGTGCGTTCTGCTTGTTGTGATTATATGCCCGGCGATCTTCTAAAACTAACAACGATTTAAAAAAGTGGCAATAAAATCGGATGCTCATCGATGCACATCAACGGCGGCATAGTTAGTGGTTGCGACCCTCAATTTGTGAAAATCAATTCATTTGTTTTCAACATTAGGAGTTTTGTATAATTTGTCTGTGGCTGTATATAACACTATGCTTTATATTATCATGAAAAATAATATTTTTTCCTAAAAAAACTAACAAACAATAACACAAAACTGGCAATTAATTCGGAAGCTCATCGATGCACATCGACGGCGACCTATTTAGCGTCGGAGATTTGTTTACAAAGTCATTGTCATGCTTCTCGGCGCACTTAACCATTGTGGCGAGTTGTTCCTGATTAGTATACCCAAGTCCCGCAGCAGGCTTTGTTAATGACGTCACTGGTGCCATTCTTGTGTAGCAAAATATATCTGATTTTGAGTTGAAAGCTAATTAAAGACTTATTCAAATAGTTTGAATTTTCTTGTTAATCATTATTAAAGGTATTTTACCACTGTATTTCATAGTAGTTGACACTTCAGAAACTTATGACGTAATAATATTGTATCCAATATTCATTTCTCTCGCCTTTTGCTATTGTGGCGCAGTGCCGAGTGCTTTGCGAATACTGGTAGGGAAGGACGAATTTGTCAATGACCTTCATGAAGTAGACAAGGTACTTGTTTTGTATTTTTTCCAAACTTACAACTTTGAATTTGGGATTAATTTTATTTAATTCTTAAATGTAAATAAAGTAATTTTAAAACCATAACGGTAGCCTAAGAAATTGTTGCTAACAAAATCAAAAGGTCATTATTTCCCTTTAATGGCACATTGTTCCAACATGTTTCAACATTGATCTACTGACAAAATATATGTAAACTCTGACAGTGCAAGGTATAAGGTACAAAGTACAAGGTACAAAGTGCAAGGTACAAGGTACAAAGTACAAGGTACAAAGTACAAGGTACAAAGTACAAGGTACAAAGTACAAAGTACAAGGTACAAAGTGCAAGGTACAAGGTACAAAGTACAAGGTACAAAGTACAAGGTACAAAGTACAAGGTACAAAGTACCAGGTATAAAGTACCAGGTACAAAGTACCAGGTACAAAGTACCAGGTGCAAAGTACCAGGTACAAAGTACCAGGTACAAAGTACCAGGTACAAAGTACCAGGTACAAAGTACCAGGTGCAAAGTACCAGGTGCAAAGTACCAGGTACAAAGTACCAGGTACAAAGTGCCAGGTACAAAGTACCAGGTACAAAGTATCAGGTACAAAGTACCAGGTACAAAGTACCAGGTACAAAGTACCAGGTACAAAGTACCAGGTACAAAGTACCAGGTACAAAGTACCAGGTACAAAGTACCAGGTACAAAGTACCAGGTACAAAGTACCAGGTACAAAGTACCAGGTACAAAGCACCAGGTACAAAGTACCAGGTACAAAGTACCAGGTACAAAGTACCAGGTACAAAGTGCCAGGTACAAAGTGCCAGGTACAAAGTGCCAGGTACAAAGTGCCAGGTACAAAGTGCCAGGTACAAAGTGCCAGGTACAAAGTGCCAGGTACAAAGTGCCAGGTACAAAGTGACAGGTACAAAGTGTCAGGTACAAAGTGTCAGGTACAAAGTACCAGGTACAAAGTACCAGGTACAAAGTACCAGGTACAAAGTACCAGGTACAAAGTACCAGGTACAAAGTACCAGGTACAAAGTACCAGGTACAAAGTACCAGGTACAAAGTAAGAGGTACAAAGTACCAGGTACAAAGTACCAGGTACAAAGTACCAGGTACAAAGTACCAGGTACAAAGTATCAGGTACAAAGTATCAGGTACAAAGTACAAGGTACAAAGTACAAGGTACAAAGTACAAGGTACAAAGTACAAGGTACAAAGTACAAGGTACAAAGTACAAGGTACAAAGTACAAGGTACAAAGTACAAGGTACAAAGTACAAGGTACAAAGTACAAGGTACAAAGTACAAGGCACAAAGTACAAGGTACAAAGTACAAGGTACAAAGTACAAGGTACAAAGTACAAGGTACAAAGTACAAGGTACAAAGTACAAGGTACAAAGTACAAGGTACAAAGTACAAGGTACAAAGTGCAAGGTACAAAGTACAAAGTACAAGGTACAAGGTACAAAGTACAAGGTACAAAGTACAAGGTACAAAGTACAAGGTACAAAGTACAAGGTACAAAGTACAAGGTACAAAGTACAAGGTACAAAGTACAAGGTACAAAGTACAAGGCACAAAGTACCAGGTACACAGTACAAGGTACACAGTACAAGGTACACAGTACAAGGTACACAGTACATGGTACACAGTACAAGGTACACAGTACAAGGCACACAGTACAAGGTACACAGTACAAGGTGCACAGTACAAGGTACACAGTACAAGGTACACAGTACAAGGTACACAGTACAAGGTACACAGTACAAGGTACACAGTACAAGGTGCACAGTACAAGGTGCACAGTACAAGGTGCACAGTACAAGGTACACAGTACAAGGTACACAGTACAAGGTACACAGTACAAGGTACACAGTACAAGGTACACAGTACAAGGTACACAGTACAAGGTACACAGTACAAGGTACACAGTACAAGGCACACAGTACAAGGCACACAGTACAAGGCACACAGTACAAGGTACACAGTACAAGGTACACAGTACAAGGTGCACAGTACAAGGTACACAGTACAAGGTACACAGTACAAGGTACACAGTACAAGGTGCACAGTACAAGGTGCACAGTACAAGGTGCAGAGTACAAGGTGCACAGTACACGGTGCACAGTACACAGTACAAGGTGCACAGTACAAGGTACACAGTACAAGGTACACAGTACAAGGTACACAGTACAAGGTACATAGTACAAGGTGCACAGTACAAGGTACACAGTACAAGGTACACAGTACAAGGTACACAGTACAAGGTGCACAGTACAAGGTACACAGTACAAGGTGCAAAGTACAAGGTACACAGTACAAGGTACACATTACAAGGTACACAGTACAAGGTACACAGTACAAGGTACACAGTACAAGGTACACAGTACAAGGTACACAGTACAAGGTACACAGTACAGGGTACACAGTACAGGGTACACAGTACAAGGTACACAGTACAAGGTACACAGTGCAAGGTACACAGTACAAGGTACACAGTGCAAGGTACACAGTACAAGGTACACAGTGCAATGTACACAGTACAAGGTACACAGTACAAGGTACACAGTACAAGGTACACAGTACAAGGTGCACAGTACAAGGTACACAGTACAAGGTACACAGTACAAGGTACACAGTACAAGGTACAAAGTACAAGGTACAAAGTACCAGGTACAAACTACCAGGTACAAAGTACCAGGTACAAAGTACCAGGTACAAAGTACCAGGTACAAAGTACCAGGTACAAAGTACCAGGTACAAAGTACCAGGTACAAAGCACCAGGTACAAAGTACCAGGTACAAAGTACCAGGTACAAAGTACCAGGTACAAAGTATCAGGTACAAAGTACCAGGTACAAAGCACCAGGTACCAAGTACCAGGTACCAAGTACCAGGTACCAAGTACCAGGTACCAAGTACCAGGTACCAAGTACCAGGTACCAAGTACCAGGTACCAAGTACCAGGTACCAAGTACCAGGTACAAAGTACCAGGTACAAAGTACCAGGTACAAAGTACCAGGTACAAAGTACCAGGTACAAAGTATCAGGTACAAAGTACCAGGTACAAAGTACCAGGTACAAAGTACCAGGTACAAAGTACCAGGTACAAAGTACCAGGTACAAAGTACCAGGTACAAAGTACCAGGTACAAAGTACCAGGTACAAAGTACCAGGTACAAAGTACCAGGTACAAAGTACCAGGTACAAAGTACCAGGTACGAAGCACCAGGTACAAAGTACCAGGTACAAATTACCAGGTACAAAGTACCAGGTACAAAGTACCAGGTACAAAGTACCAGGTACAAAGTACCAGGTACAAAGTACCAGGTACAAAGTACCAGGTACAAAGTACCAGGTACAAAGTACCAGGTACAAAGTACCAGGTACAAAGTACCAGGTACAAAGTACCAGGTACAAAGTACCAGGTACAAAGTACCAGGTACAAAGTACAAGGTACAAAGTACAAGGTACAAAGTACAAGGTACAAAGTACAAGGTACAAAGTACAAGGTACAAAGTACAAGGTACAAAGTACAAGGTACAAAGTACAAGGTACATAGTACAAGGTACAGAGTGCAAGGTACAGAGTACAAGGTACAGAGTGCAAGGTACAAAGTACAAGGTACAAAGTACAAGGTACAAAGTACAAGGTACAAAGTACAAGGTACAAAGTACAAGGTACAAAGTACAAGGTACAAAGTACAAGGTACAAAGTACAAGGTACAAAGTACAAGGTACAAAGTACAAGATACAAAGTACAGGGTACAAAGTACAAGGTACAAGGTACAAGGTACAAGGTACAAAGTACAAGGTACAATGTACAAAGTACAAGGTACAAAGTACAAGGTACAAAGTACAAGGTACAAAGTACAAGGTACAAAGTACAAGGTACAAGGTACAAAGTACAAGGTACAAGGTACAAGGTACAAGGTACAAGGTACAAGGTACAAGGTACAAGGTACAAGGTACAAGGTACAAGGTACACGGTACAATGTACAAGGTACATGGTACAAGGTACAAGGTACAAGGTACAAGGTACAAGGTACAAGGTACAAGGTACAAGGTACAAGGTACAAGGTACAAGGTACAAGGTACAAGGTACAAGGTACAAGGTACCAGGTACCAGGTACCAGGTACCAGGTACCAGGTACCAGGTACCAGGTACCAGGTGCCAGGTACAAGGTATAATGCACAAGGTACAAGGTACAAGGTAAAAGGTATGGTTTTACCTTGTCCCACACCCTACAAAAGTTAACTTTATATTGCGCTTATCTCATATGAAGTAACTTATCCTGCACTGGAAATTAATACAACAATGACGGCAACGAACGAAACCTCCACGCCGAATGAGACCATCTATGTCGTTTCTGTGATGTATACGGCATTTAAGGCTCAGCCTGATACATTGCAGCTTAGTCTCAAACGTGGGCGGCCAGCATAGTTTGATAGCCTGAGAACAACACTTTGCCATTATGGGGGTGGAGCTCGAGTGGGGATTTTGTCTCACTCTGATGTGTTTGTATATGCTGATAAGCGTAAAACTCGCAAACTGGCATAACAATTGACAGCACACAGACTGCAAATTATGCAATAAATGCATCCCTTGCAAAGATCAGTCGTAGGATGAGGAAGTTCTTCGTAACCCACTCTGATTCGGGCTGAAAATAGACATTCATCTCATAATGGAAACCTCTTTGCATGTCACGTGGAGATACACAAGCCAGATAAGCTGTGACTACAATGATGAGGTCGGTGTCAGTAGTAACAGCGCCGTATGCAGTCAGTAGTAACAGCGCCGTATGCAGTGCCAGATTATCATCTTACTGCTTAAACCATGTATTGCACAACTACTATTATACTAAGTTTGTCAGTTTGTTTCGGCTGGAAACGAAAACATAATTTTCACTGTTCTCTCTTTCCAATCAGTGCAATATTTAATTTAAGGTGTCAGTAACATTCCTGATTATATACACTGCTATATTTCCTGAAATGTAGATATAGAGAGATATACATACATATTCATGCGGTGCATGTATGCGAAATACATACATGATAATAAAAAGCAGCATATGTAAATATAAAGAGAGATGTGAAGTTGCAAATATGCTTCAGAGCGCGGATGGGTGTTTCTTTTAGTCCTCCTCTGGTGAATCAGCATTTGGAAATACTATTGCGTAAACTGCTGTCGCAAGTCGCAAAGTTGTCTTTTAAATTACGACTCTGTTTTCTCCTGGCTGGCAATGAAACAAAGCAAGCGAGCTTCAGACTGCCGACTATCACGTGACAAGGTAAACGGTTCCGGTATAATCCACCGCACTGCCCGGCTGTTCCGCTCGTCAAGGCTCAGAACAGCGGCCATCGCGGCGCACCAGCGGCCATTGCGGCGCACCTGTGGCATCTGAGAGCACCCTGGCCGGCGTCAGATCCGTCCCCGAGCGGCGGCGGCGGCGGCGGCGGACAATAAGGTGTCACGTGCGGCGGCGGATCTCATCCTGCTCGGATGGATATGTCTGCTCGAATATGTCTCTGTTGACACACCTGCCGTCCCCGCCGCCGCCGCCGGCGGCCGACCGGCCGCTCCCTGTCATTTCAGCGGCAGGCGCCAGGGACACGGCTGCCGACCACAGCGGCCACAGCACGGGGTCCATGGAGGCAGGGCGTCCTCCACGACTCCGCCGGCGAGCTCCAGGGGCGCGCCGTAACAACACAGAATGGCGTAATGTAATTCATTAGCCGTGACATAATGCGTCCGTTGCTGCAATCACACAAATTGGGCCAGTGGGAGGGAGAGGAAGAGAGAGTAGATGGAAGCGGACAAAAGCTGAAGATGGAACCTGCAAAGAAAAACGATGGAAATATCAGCAGAGGTAGCATTAACATCGACGTAAAGGACATTTCTGTATGTGTGCATTTTGGGTCATTTTCAGCTTTAACGGCCAGAAGGAAAAAACACCACATAAAATGAAAAAACAAAACTTTTTTAAATGTCATATTATCACGTTGATACACCACCCTGTGTTGTTTTAAGTACATACATATCTCCCTTCCTCAACTTAAGCGTTGCTTATAAATGAGTAACCTTTCTGGTGCTGATGTGCCCGGAAGTGATGCAACCCTGTCGGCCTTGACGGGCCCGCGAAAATTATATCCCTTCTGGTCCTGACGTGCCCGCCAGTGGTATAAGCCTAGGTATATAATTTTCAGTGTGAGGTATATATGGCTTGTCTGTACAAGTATGTGATGGCCAGCAATCATTTTGATTTTTGTGTTGATTATTCAGCTTCTTAACCCTCACCCTACGGGGGGGGGGGGGGGCTGACAGGCTCCCCTAAGGTTTTTCTTGAATAGCTTTTTAAACGTTCGGCACATCTTGCTGACATTTTTGGTAGCTGAGTTTACAACAATTATACGTATGCTGTAAAATGGCATTCTCTTAAAATAGCAATCTCGGATTTTCGAAATTTTGGGTTTTTGGCCCCTAAAATAGATAAAAACTTATTTTTTGGGGGAAAAATCCCCACAAAATCAAAAATTTCAAAGATGTTAGAAAAACCGGAATAGATGTAAAAGAACTGAGTATGGAAAATACCCATACAAAATTTAAAAGCAATATCTTCATTTTTGATTGAGTGATGGCTCCCTAAGTGTAAGAAACTGATGACGTAATTTTTTTATAACTTTTGTTTAACTTTTTTTGACAAGATACGAACAAATAATTACCTTTTATGTATTTCTGAGCCAAAACTGGTCTAGGAACATGCTTTTTTATTTACATTTATCAATTTCTAATTTTGATGTTTTTTTAAGAGCAAAATCGCTGTTCTGGACGTGGTAAATCTGAGGTCATTCACTTGACCTGGAAGGTCATCCGTTGACCTGAAACCTAAAAATCGCATACTGTTAGATTCCTCTCATGACAGGCAACATCCTGGTTATTACCGTATTGCTCTAAGTTGCTTGGTTTGGAAGTTAACAAGGGGGCTGTCAGGCACCCCGTAGGGCGAAGGTGAAAAAGCGAGGGTAACCCGCGCGGCGCTGGGTCTCCAGCCGAACGCGCGGTGATGGGGGGATAAATTTTACCCCTCGTATCTTCCGAACCAATGACTGCAGCGAGACGCGCAAGGCAGCGATCGAAAGCTTTCAATGAGACGAATCTAACGCATACCCGAAATTCTTAAAATAAGGTCACATGTCAGAATAGGTGTCGATTTACATACCTTTGGGGTGGCCCTCGCCTCCCCCCATGCTGAGTTCGCCCCCCCCCCCCAATGTTTACCCTCCCCCCCACAATGTTTTTGGTCGCTGGCGGATCCAAGAGGGAGCAAAGCGGCCAAGCCTTCCACCGCCTGAAATCGGCAAACAAATTGACGCGTTTCCTATTTCAAAAGAAAATCTAAGCAGCTTTTACTAAGAAACGTTTGTTTTAAATCACCTCTTCATGTATAAAGAGGCGAAATCCGGTGAATTTAATATACATGTGTGAAACTTGTTTTGGGATTTGCTCCCCAAACCAACTTTTTGCCTTTCTGGATCTGCCCTTGTCTCTGGCCTCAGATTAGGTACCTGAAACATACAGGTTTCATTCGCAGTGATTCATGGAAAACGAAGCTTCTGATAATTTGTTTAGTTCTACGAACCGTAGACTACCTAATACCACCTTCGTCACGTCGCACAAAGAAACCGGGGGGGGGGGGGGTATCGGCGAAGCAATGCTTCTCTCCTATGTGAAGTTTTTAGTTCAGTTTCCTTCTCTTGCGATCTGGAGGCATTGATTTGGAAGACGTATTTTAGCTCCGATTTGAGTTTGGGCATGTAAATAGTCTCAATGCTGCGTGATGCGCGTGATATTTCCCCTCGTACCCATGAACATGTGCTATGACTGGTCACTGGAGTTTTTCGACAGTAGAGTGACGGTGCTAGAAACGGACATTACAAGTCATGGATGGAAATATAATCGTAGAACACCGTTTTACGTGTCGTAGCTATAGTATATTTGTGTGTATAGAGGGGTGACCGTCTTACCTCCCATTGTCGTCTAGCTTGAACTTTATTGGGGATGGGTTCGCTTGACCTGACCTATAGGTCAGTTCTACCTCAGGTAACGGCTATATGTAAAGAACCGTGACTTAGAATGCTCCCGGGTAAAACAAAATCAGAAAAGGTGCGCAAAGAATCAATAATACGATAAACAACCCTAGCAATATGGAGGCTAAAGTTTGTCCCCACATGAAATGCTGGCAATACCGTAACAGTGGTATTGCCAGTCAATGCATGGCGTAAATTTCAAACGCCATTGACTGGGGGGGGGGGGGGGGGATGGGGGATATCGGCCCCTGGGTTTCTTTCGAACCAATGAGCGCAGCGAGAAACGCAAGAAGGCATTCGAAAGCTCTCTATAAGACGCATTAAAATCATGCTCGATTTTTTTATTTTTTTTTATTGAGGTCAAATATCAGGTCACGATAAGGTCAAATGTCAAAATCGAGGTATTTGAGTGTATGGGCCATACTTTCCATCCAAAGTCTTCGATTGCGACCATTATCACCCAAAGCGCTCTTAAAGGTAAAATGCACATCCCGTATGAGCAAAAGTGAGAATTTTGGCAAAGGTCACGATCAAGGTCAGGTAAAAAAAGGTAACTATGCGCAAACAAATATACGAAAGCCATGCGACACATGTTCAATGGATTATTTTACACGTATAATTCGATCGTGATAGTCATTTTACCACCTGTCCACATTTCAGTGAAGTTTAAACTCGTGTTTAGTGACGTCACTAAATTCACTATATCTCTATTTTTCCCGGCAAAATTGCTTCATGAATGCACAGAAAACGTAAAGTCGGTGTAGGAGAAGGTACCCAAAGTTTCACGTTGATGTCGCTATTGTCTTTTGAGCTATTGCGAAAATACGTCAGGGGAGATATCCCCCCCCCCCCGTTAATGTCAGGTTAACATTGCCGTTTTACTTAGTAAGGGTTCCAATTAAGGCCTCGGGCCTTCTGGAGGCTGCAGACCATTCGACCTTCTGGAGGCTGCAGACCATTCGACCTTCTGGAGGCTGCAGACCATTCGACCTTCTGGAGGCTGCAGACCATTCGACCATCTGGAGGCTGCAGACCATTCGACCATCTGGAGGCTGCAGACCATTCGACCTTCTGGAGGCTGCAGACCATTCGACCTTCTGGAGGCTGCAGACCATTCGACCTTCTGGAGGCTGCAGACCATTCGACCTTCTGGAGGCTGCAGACCATTCGACCTTCTGGAGGCTGCAGACCATTCGACCTTATTTTATCTTCTGACGAGAGGTACGCTTGTTGTCAGCCACACGCTTGTTGTGGATCGCCTTAATACACGTCTGAGTCTGAGTCTGAGAGACCGGCCCAAACCGTTGGTTTGACAGACAGTCCAGACACAGTCCGACAGAAGTCATGAGATTTCGTATGTTTCTGCATTATTGATGGATTAAAAATACTCTCCTTTGTACAAGTTGCCTAGAATTTCTTTAAAATGTGTAAAGCCATGACGCTAATAGGCTCCCGTTGGATCCGTCCCTGTTCGGCACCCCAATTGTTTTCAAAAATCGACACCGCTGCTGTCAGGTTGCGTCAGGTTACGCTGCTGTCAGGTTACCGCTGCTGTCAGGTTGCCGCTGCTGTCAGGTTACCGCTGCTGTCAGGTTACGATCAGAACAAAGGTTAATATCGAGTGATTTGAGTTGATGGGCCATGCTTTCCATTCAAAGCCTTAGATTACAACTATTATCGCACAACAAGCTCTCAAAGGTATGATACATCTACCACATTGCTGAAAATGAAATTGTAAGTAAATGTCAAGGTCAAGGTCAGAGGCCAATTTCACACAAATAAATAGTAATTACAGATGTTTGCAATTACAAACGCAAGAAAATATTGCAAAACCCCCGCAAAAAGCTATTTCACAAACATTCACCACTTCTGAATTACCAATAGTAAACAAGATTGTAAACAAAAATGTTAGTACAGCAGACAAGTTAGCAATCAAGAACGTTTGTATTAAAGTTGATGCTAATGAAAAATAATTTGATTGTTTAACAAATTATTTAACAAATATTTACACAGTGGTTTATTTTGTTATTCAAAATATAATTAGTTATAGCGATAATTATATTTTAATTAACATTTTATCGGAATGCAAACGCTGACCGTAAACATAAATATTGGTAAGCACTAAGCGGGTTTGCCCATTCACCGGGTTGTGGGGCATAACAACAAAACTACTCTCAAAAGAAAGATCGTTGAATTTTATCGACCATTTTTGCACCTATCCTAACCGATTTTCTACGGCGTAAAGTGTGAAGGTTCACCGCACAAGACATATTTGACCGCTGCAATTCTATCGCCATGCGGTTTCTCCGCGCGGAGGCGCCCCTCACATCATAGCGCAATCGGTAAGGGGCACTGGACTTCAAAGCTGGAGATCCCTGTTCGAATCTCTCGGGAAATATTTTTTCGGCAGCTATGCCTATGTATAAACTAAAACATTACCTTAACAACCTCGGCAAAGTATTTGTATTTGACAAATAAAACACTCTCCAATGTTATACTTGCTATTCCGAGTGTCGTCTCATGATTAGTAAGTGAAGACATGTTAAACACGACAGTCCGCACATTGCACACAATAAGAGCAGAGCAAATAAATCAGAGACAAATCCCCACCATTACAAACACACATGCACACGTACGCACACCCAACACCCAGCATACACAACAAGCATATCGCACACACAAGCATACATAAGTCTGTCACTCGCTGAGATATATACATTCGAAAAGACAAACTAGCTCACATCATACTACTAAACGGTCATGTACCGCACGTTTAAAAGCTCTCAGTGGCAGAAGACGGACCTCTGGCGGCAGCCTGTTGTACTGCTGTGCAACGCTAAAAAGGAGGCGCCGCTTCCCGGCCTCTGTCCTCGCGCGCGGGAGCGCCAGATCAGCGTCCTGACGTGTAGACCGAGAACGGAGAGTAGAGTTAACATTGAGCTGAGAGGAGAAGGCCAGAGGTTCCTCGGTAATGCGAATTTTGTGAAGTAGATTCATTGAATGCTGTTCATACAGTTGTCGGGCGGTGGGCCAACCCAGTGCACCCCGCACACCCGATATGTGGTCGAATTTGCGGCGGCCGGAGATCACACGCAGTCCGAAGTTCAGGACCTTCTCTAGGCGTTGCATGTTCCTCTCCGAACCGTCGCCAAAAACGGCCAGGTAGTAACGAACGTGAGAGATGACCAGGGCGTTGACAAGGATGGGAAGAGGTCGCGGGGAATCTGATGACGCACGTGGGACAGCCCGATAAGGATACTGTTACATTTTTTGACGAGGGCAGACACGTGGCAGTCCCAGGTGAGATGCATGTCGAACTGCACGCCCAGGTTCCTCACCGTGGGACTCTCACGGATCGTGTCCTTGCGAAACCGAATGGAAATCGGGGTTAGTCCCCGATAATTTTGGCGAGAGCCGAAGACGATTGGCTGGGTTTTGCCGGTGTTAACCTTCAAACCGTGGGAGTGGAACCAGATATCCAAAGAGTTCAAAGTCTGTGCCATGGTGGCAATGAGCTGGGTGCGGGAATATTTTTTTTTGCCGGAAACGAGAATCTGGGTATTATCAGCGTACTGAACCACGTGCGCGTCAGGGGCAAACAGGGACAGGTCGTTGGCAACAATCTGGACGAGGAGAGGGCCGAGAGAGGATCTTGGAATACACCAATAGGATCAGACAAGGGTTTGGAAAGGTGGCGGTTTCCACGCCCGTCAACTGTACAAACAGATTGAGTGTGGCCTTGGAGGTAAGAGGAAAACCAGATGGGATCGATAGAATATGCTTGAAGTTTGGAGAGGAGCTTTGAGTGGTTGATCACATCAAATCATTTGGAAAGGTCAAGGAGGCAAAGAAGAGTGAGATCCTGGCGGTCGGTAGCAGTCAGAATGTGGTCTGATACGGTGAGAAGCGTGGTTTCAGTAGACAGGAGGGAGCGAAAACCGTGCAGGGATGGGGAAAGAGGTGGTTATCGGACATGTACGAGTACACCTGCTGCTGGGCAGCCTTCTCCACAAGTTTCGCAAAGGCCGGAACGATACAAACGGGGCGAAAGTTGGATGGGACACCGGATTTATGGATGGGGCTTCCAGGATGCGGGAAATTAACAGGTTGTGATACAGCAGTTGACAAGATGAAGGACATGGCCAATGGCGCCAACACACATTACAAGGTCTGATGCAAATACCGTCAGAACCACTGGCCGCTGAATTTTGCATAGGAAAGAGGATAGACTGAAGACCCTGGAGTGAGATAGGCTGAAGAGAAAAGGCACAGGCACCTACCCGAGGTAGCCTGCAGGGAAGGTGAAGGGGGAGCCCCTGCCCAGAATCTCACCTCAGAACCTCACTCTAGGACCAACACCCACGAAGAGCTCGTTGAGCTCATCGGGCGTGGCCTCTGGCACAACTCGCTGAGCAGACTTCTTGCCCTCGATCACCTGACGCACATTGCGAAAGATGGAGGCCGGACCCTGCCTCCTCACCCGGCTGACGATGTCACTCCTGATGTCGCGCCGGATGGCCGACTTGACTATCTTATCAAGGGCGAGGAAGGCAGGAGTTCGGCCATCCCGAGCAAGAAGTCCGCGACGCTGCACCATGAGCCGCAGAGTGGCGCCCGAGGAAGGGGGGGGGGGGGGGCGAGGGGTTGTGAAGTTTGAGACGCTGAAAGGGAGCATGATAGTCAAGAATAGGCAAAAGTAACTGAGGAAAGGCAGTCCACCGATCTGCCACCCCCACACGCGAGAACACCGGGCTCCAGTCAGTGTGACACAACGAGATATTAAAATCAGCGATGTTTATACGGTTGAGGCACCTGGAATCAATGGAACGTGGCTTGGTCCTGAATTTCGGAATGCTGATGGATGATAGGATAAAGTGATGGTCACTGTATGAGCATAGCAAAACAATGACTCAATGGACCAAAGTCTCGAAGTTAGAAATAAAAACATCAAGTAATGATCCTGATCTGAAAGTTGGTGATCGAACAAACTGATGCAGGTTGAAGCCATCTAAAAACTGTAGCAGTTTGACCCTGGCAGGGTCTGAATCTGGGCCGAGTAAGTCAGTGGCGGCGCCAGGGGTCAAACGTAGATGAGGCAGTCAGGGGGGGGGAGGGCGCTGTTTCGTGATTTTTTAGTAGGTTGGCAAATATATGCAGATCACCACGGTTAATTCTTCACCGCTACACACGGACGTATCACGTAAGGCACGCGGCACGTAAGGCTTTCGATTTGACTCTTCTTTCAGCCGGTTGACAAGAATTGTGCGACTGCATGTTAAGAATAGGACTCAGAGCCTATACATACAATCATTAGGTATATGCGACGAACACGGCTAAGAAAAATGCATCGAAATATAATGTCCTATTTGTAATCCAAGTCTGGACGGCCCGCCGATTTCCTTGCAGCAATATGAAACTATTACATAAGTTAATGATATCTGCCATTAAAAGGAGATTTTAAAAAAGATATTAAATCATTAGAAAAAGGACCGCATTCAAAATATCCCGAAACATTGTAATCACGGGCACGGCACCTGTCACAAAGGCCTTCGCTGCTGCCGCGTTGACGCCCGCATCTAATTTCTCCGGAACGGAAGCACTCGGCGAAAATCGCCAAAGATCTGGGCGAAACACGCGTTTGGGCTGTGTGCCTCACAGCCCAAGTTTCCACAATGCTAAATGTCAATGTCTAGGCTGATTTGCGCCTATCGATACCAACAAACATCTTGGAATAACATGAAAATGAGACGCGTTTTAACTGTTTGGAAAATTATTTTGTCTATTAAATATTTCATTTCTTATAATCCTACTAAAATTATTGAACATTTAGGGAAAATCAAATTATACTTTGTATGTTTGGCTAATTTAGGTAAGGCACTGTCTCATCTGTCTCAATGGAAGAACCGCCACTGGAGTAAGTTACAGTTACAATCCCCAGAGATAAGAATGGGATAGGAAGAAGTTAAAAGTACGCGCTGAAGTTGTGTATCGAGACAGTTAAAATCGGCTGACAGATGGCTGATGGTATGACGTGGGGGCCTATACACTGCACACAGAATGAACTTTCGGCCACGACTGTTAGAGATTGGCATTCACAAAGTTTCAATCTTGCATATGTTGCAAGTGCACACTGACTGGAGCCTCTTAATTTTAAAACCCGCCTTACTGAGAACAGCAATCCCCCCCCCGTACCGTCGTCCGTCCTGTCGGGCCGCCCTAGTCAAATGAACATGAACAAGTTTACTTCAAAACGGCAAATGGTAAAATAAATAGAACATTGGGGCGCTATATTTGCCACGGAATCTTGGTCTCCTGTTGATGTTTTCCCTCGGCGTTTTCGCTTCTCGGGTACAAAATCGACAGGGAGACCTCGATCCCGCGAAAAATATGATACCGCCCTCATGCACTATTTTATCAAACTGTATATTAGGATTCCGAAATAGTTGAAGGTGAAAACACTACATTCCTATTCAATTGGAACGAGAGGGTACATGAACCATTCAACACTCAAGTCACGATAGAAAAAGTTTGCATTTCTTAAGCTGAAATACTGAATCTTCTGGAGGATTTTGACAGCCGCTCTGGCACAAGCAACCCGGCTTAATTCTGGCGTCGTCCCCAGGGCGTCCTTCCTCCCCGTGTGAATCAACGTGGAAAATTCGAGGAGCGGGAAATAAAACAAAGTTTGTGCTGGTGTTCAGCAGAACACTTGGCTTCGACCGCCAATTGGAAGAAGCGATGACAAAGGAGGCATATCAAGAGAGGAAATGATGAAAGCATCACTAATGGTGGCACGAGTAGCGTTCGGTGATTTGAATTGATGGATGTTACCATGGTCGAATGGAACTTCACCAAGCTGTGACTGGTGATGTGTGCAGTTTCTGGCTTTAATTCTATGATACTGTCGCTACTTCGATGATGATTTTGAACAGGTCTGTTGTTGAGCTATTCTACCTGTTTAAATATGAAGTTTTGTTGTCAACTTTCTCGAGAAGTTATTTTCATTTCCGCATATTTTTAACGGCTTATGTAATATGTAGTGTAGTGTATCTCAAAGTATCGATTTGCTATACCGTGGCACGGTCTGTTTTAGCGAGTCAAGGCTTATCATTTAGTTTGGATAAGCTCCGATATCATCGGTGGCATGATTAATTGTGCAATTTTGATATACTGGCAGGTGCAGTGCCGAAGAAAGCAATACACTAGTGTTTGAAAGGTTAAGTTGAATTCTGCTCTTGTCTAGTGGTCTACGGTATAAAAAGTAGATCTACTTTTTATACCGTAGACTATACTATATCTATATAGTCGGTAGCTGTTGGATTTAGAATCAAGGGGCGAAAATATGCTGCTATTTGACATCAGACTCTGCTGTGGCATATTACAATGATTGATGAGTTGTGTCACTCAGCTTTCTACCATCGAGTTCCCTAATTATTAAAATATCGGCACTTTGTAGCATTTTAGTGTTTCCTTTGATATAAAGATGTGTCAATATTGTTTTGTCCTCAAGTGTTTCGGAAAATAGTGTGTCATTCTTGGCTTCAACTGCAATTTAGGCTCCCGTTCTTAATTTTACATGTTTTTGAGTGGGGATCAGTACAGATCCTACAAATATTGACCAAGACTCCTGGATTACCAATGCAAATGGTTTTGTTATTCGGTCTGAACTTACGTGCCATCTTTTGCATTATTTATTGCTCAATTTTGTTTGCTTTGTCAGCATCGCTTTGCATCCGGAAGCAATGTGCCTACAAGCCCTTACGCTCATACATATCTAACAATGTTCACTGCATGCACTTGACGGTGTTGACCAAAACATGTTGTGATGCGAATGTACTTTAACATGGCTTCCAAAATCAAGCAACATCCATTAACTCCATATTTCTAATGTCATGCTTCGTCTTCCAGATGATAAATTCTGCGAATTACTGTGATGTTTAAAACATTAAGCGAGCCATTGTGGACATTGGAACATAAACGTGATACACTGTGAAGAAAAAGTAGCGTTAAAGAGAGGCAACTAGACTGGAGATCATCGACACTTATCATGATTGAAGCTGTTTGTTTAAAGCTTATCTCTACGATTTGGTGAGGCTATTTTGGAATCTTGCAGCCACACAAGCCTGCTTACTGTTTATGAGCTAGAAAGATTCATCTTCTTTACGAAACATCAGCATGGTAAGCGAAGGATAAACATTAAGTCATGTAAGTGTTCATCCTAACCCTAAGTTCGCGATGGCTACTTCTTTGACAACTTCAAAGATAGTAAACTCATGTTCATCAGCCCGCGCAAACAAAAACATTTTTGGATCAAATATACCCATCTTCATTGTAGTTATCCAATGTTACTATGGGACATGTGTTGACTTCTAGTGAAAAATATCCGACGAACGCGTCACGATTTCTTTACCGAAATATCCGACGTCACGACTTCTTTCGCTATTATTGGGCTCGTTAGTGGCGAAGCACGGCAAGCGATGTCGCCCAAATTGCAGTTTTGTCTACTTTCGCTTCCCCACTCCTCTAGATAGTGTTGAAGTCGCAGCCCGACGGGCGCAAGATATTGTCAAATCTGCAGCTCTACATCTCCCGTCCCTGACTTCGTTGCAGATAACGTGGGTGCGGCGGCGCGACTGGCACATTCTCTCCTCAAACCTGCAGCTCTACATTCAGGATGAGCGGTTTCAGGTGACGCACCTGGGTGCCTCGGACGAGTGGAACCTGCGCATCAAGCCGGTACGACACTCCGACAGCGGCAGCTATGAGTGCCAGGTGAGTTCCGAGTGCGTTCCAGCCTACATCGACTACGCCCGGCGGACTATGGCAGGGCTGAAGTACGGCTAGAGAACAGCTAGAGCACGGCTAGAGTACGGCCAGAACCCGGCCGGAGCACGCGGTCACTGGGCGCGTCTGAAATCCGGCACGCGGGCCGCGCTTAAGCCGTTGCTGGGGGAAATGGGCAGCCACGGGTCGTTGACTTTGCAACAATACCGACACCCAGGGCGGCTTAGGCCGGCCTCCAACGCAGAACACCTGGATTACTTGAATGGACATTAGTCGTGAACTTAAGCCCACATGGCATAATCTGTCGGGCTCTATCTGGATTGCGGACGCCACTATGGACAGGCCGTTCGTACGCTACGGAGCCTGACAACGCCTCGTTTACATATGACGCACCACCAAATTGAACAAGCACGGCGCTGCGTTCGCAGCCGATTTATAAAGCGATCGAAAAGCTAATGGTGCGCAAAATGACGGGGCACGGCGGTGGCACATTTAATCAGCGTGCCCTAGTTGCGAACAGCAGCTGTCAGACTGGTGAGTAATTTCGCCAGTGCTTTGCTAGTGGAGTGAATAGAGAAGCGGGTAAAAGCGCGGTCGTCGTGTCGTCGCGGTCGTCGCGCGCCTTCAGCCGCCGCGGCCCGGCGACCGCCGCCTTTCCAAAGCCGACACGCCTTAAAGTGGTGTTCATAGGCTGGAAGGCAATTGCTGTCAGTTTTATGAAGCCTTAGCGTGATACGAAGGGCAGCTGAGACGCTGTCCGTGAAATTTTTACTCTGCGCAAAGTTTTATCGGTGTTGTGACGTTGTCGGCGGATTTTCAGGAATTCAGAGACACGAAATTGCGCTGTCACGCGATAGGCCATTAAGGTGAAAGTGATACGCAGCTAGCTTGTGGATAGCGCTCCCATTATTTTAATATGGAACATTAAAGTGGGCGAGAAACCTAAAAGCACACACATTATTTGCTATACAAAGCCATACGAATACAACATGTTTATTTCATTTAAAAGGAACCACTTCATTTTTTTTATAAATAAATGTAGTCCAAATATTTTGTATGGATGGATTTTCGAGGTCAGGACCCACGCTAAGCAGAGCTTGTTGCGCAGGTCCTGACCTCAACACCCGATCGCGCAATTCCTGTTGGCCGGCAGAATTTAGAGACGAAAGTTTTACGTGCCCGACATACCTGGACACGGTCCGCCCCGCTCACTGACGTTACCTGACCTTGAGTGCGACCGCTGCCACCGCCCGCAGGCCATCCCAGTCAGGAGCAAATAGCGAGCGCCGAAGCGACTCGACCCGGGCTGCCACTACCGGGATAGGCCAGAAGTCCAGCGCTCTCCCACTGAGCTACAGGGGCGGACAGCTACAAAGCATTTTGGAATGCTTTGAAATGGAATTTTTCTTCAAAACCATTCTTCTGTCCAAAGCTGAGAAAAAGAGAAAAGCAAAGCATTACTGTGGAAAGAGGCATAATTATATGTAATTGAAACCATCTTTCGATATTTCAAATACTTGTTGAATAGTGTGACGTCAAACTACAACGGGGCACATAAGGACTACATCCAACCTGGGATATTTCGTTAGCAAATATCACAGGCTATGTTGTTGCTGTAAACGATAGACTAAATCCCATTGGCCACACTTTCAAACAAAAATAAGTCTCGCTGACGTGACGTCACCGTATTTATCTGCCAGCAATGGTGACCGATATTAGTGTCATTTAGGGTTGTTGCTTTACTAAACACATATTGGTTCAGCACTATGACCATTGCTTTGCTATCATCTGTTGTATTATTTTCATGCACAAGATTACCTAAAGTAAATTATAAGGTTGGGCGGCCATTAAAACGGGCCAGTTTGTATGGACTAGCCACTTTTTTAGTACGGAGAATGCTGTGAAAATTCTTGGGATCGTGTTTTTCACTCCCAAATAAAACATGCAAATCTAATTAATGTCCGCTAAGCTAATTCGGCTAATCTGATTGTGAGAGAATATGCGTATTCATTTCCAAAACTGCATTATTGAAACAAAGGAAATGTTCGCTTTCATAAGTCAACCAAGGCGTATGAAAAACGTTCTGTTTATAAGAACAAAATGGCATGATTAATGATGGTTTAGTTAACTTGAGCTAAATTGCGTATTATGAACGAGCACCAGCTGCAATGTCCTATATATCTCCTATATACATGGCAAATTCAAACCGTTTGACAGAGATGGACTCGAAAACCCTTGGTGGTGGACCCAAAACATTCTCTGAATCAGCATGATGGCAGGTTTGTTTATGTACCACTGCCATGCAGATTGGACCTCTATAGTTTTCAAGTAAATTGTGAAAGCGTGGAGCTAGTTAAGAATGCAATGATATTCGTATTTACTGGCCCGAATTTCTGCAATGTTGTGCTTTTGTGACATTCATTCTGCAGCCATACGAAAACAACACGCTAGCGGCTAGGGTTGTGTGTTCAGTGTTGCAGCGTAGGTACCTACCTTGGTTGAATATTATTAATCCCGGCGATCCTAGCCCAAATTTATATTAGGGTGGCTGGTAGCATGCATTTTTTCAAGTGGTGCTTTAGTGATATACCCTTGGTGGTGGACTCAAAACACATACATTCTATGAATCAACATGATGGCAGGCAGATTTATGTACCACTACCATCCAGATCTTTAGTGTGTCAGTATTATTTGATTGTGTGTTATTCTGATAGCACGAAAAGTCCAATCTTTCAGTTTACACTGGCAGACATTCAATTGTGAAAGCGTGGAATTTGTGTTTCAAGTAAATTGTGACAGCGTGGAATTTGTTAAGAACAACTCACTTAGAGTTGTGTGTTCAGTGGTGTTCAGTGTTAGTTTTCAAGGTTGTGTGTTCAGTGTTGAATCAAGGTGTCCGGGGAAATGTGGAGGGTGGTGTGTCAGTATTATTTGGTTGTGTGTTATTCTGATAGCTCGGACTCTGAATCAACACGTTACACGATGGCAGGCAAGCACGAAAAGTCCAATCTTGGGACGTGTCCGGGGTAATGTCAGTTTACCCCACCAGACATTCAATTGTGAAAGCGTGGCATTTATTCAGAACAACACACTAGGGTTGTGTGTTCAGTGTTGAATCAGTGTCCTTACTTAGGTAGGTACCTACCTTGGTTGAATATTATTAATCCTGGCGATCCTAGCCCAAATTTGTATTAGTGTGGCTGGTAGCATGTATGCTAGATTCATGACCGTGGCATCGGCATAGTAATTTAGAACAGCATGCCAATTTTTGGAATGTTCCAAATTTGGGTGGCTTGACCAGTTTCCCAGATACTTAATTAAGACCAGACCAGTCAGGTACTTCGTTTCCCGTGCAACGCCGGATACCCCCGCTAGTCACAAATAAAATCGCCATTTCCCCAGAAGTTCCGCTGAACGTTTCACAGTCCAGGCCATCGAAAACATTCAAACTTGAATTACAGGAAAAGTACCGTAAGCGGCAAAATAAACGAGCAAAGCAAATGGCCAAAGTCACGATATACCCCCACCACTTAACCCTTCCCCCCGGATTTCCTGACGATCGAATACACTCCATGCCCTTGTTCCAAATACCTGCAAGTGTACTGCGCCTATATGACAAATGGTGCTTCTACGCCGACACGGCGTCCCCGTCGGAGCTGTTACGGATGTTGTATATACGTGTGGTGCACACTGCACTATGGAGATGTGACGGGCGGGCTGATGCCATCAATATTGTCCGCCCGCGTGCAGGCTCATCGCTTTGCATGCGAACGGTGGTGGTGCCTGACCGTGCGGACGGCATACATATTCTCCAGCCTGACAGGCAAATGGATGAGCCAAGAGAATCTCGTCAATTACGGTCTAGTTAAGTGTAATCGCGCCTGGGGCCCGGTGGACAGTCTTACGCAATATGCATGGAAATGTGTGCATACTTAATGTGGATACAATTAAAGGGCAGGTGAATCAATACAAATCAAACAAGCTACCTTGCACGATTACGTGTTCTACTCGAATGCCTTCCTTCCATGCCTCCGGGTCAATGCTGGTGGTGCCGCCTAACGGGAAAATTTAACAACACAGGCCGAGTAAAGTTTGACGACCTGTTTCATCGGATGAATGTTTACCACTTCGACGTATTCGCTCTGCGATATGCCAAAGCGGGAGTGCAGAGAACCATGCGCACCTGGTTTCTTATCCTCTTGCAATCACTAGCTTGTTATCACAATTAACTAACATATTTTCCCCTTAAAATAGGAACCGAAGCAATCCGAACAAATAACAGGCCAATGTTAAAGCTTACATATATTGCAAAAGAAAACTTCGCATACTTAATTTTGTCCCGATTATGAAAAAGCCGGAATTACTTTCGATAATTATTTTCGCAAAAAAAAATTGTATGCCTTTTTCATCGACAATATCTTAGCTAATAAGTCTAACCCAAAAGTAAAGCAATTACCTATGTCGGATGATCAGCTACTCTTTCCTACATTTACCTTTTACAAATTCTGAATTAAAATGGATACCAGCTTCCTTAATAAATTGTGACATACCAGACTTTATTTATAGCAAATCATTCGCCAAAATTGGCTAAATTACATGAACTTTTTACAAACTTTCCGGGCAGTCTAAAAATACTACCAACATGAATCTTCTGTGTTGCCAGAAGTTCGTATTGCTCTCATATAGTTTTACTTCCTGACCCCTGAACCTTGGATAGAACGTGTGAATGTTACAGGATAGCAATTAACTCAGAGATGAGTTTAGTTACTGGAATGAGGCGTTACATAAGCAAACTGCGGTGATATTAGCAGGCGCAGACTGGTTATGGATTCAACTTTTTTGGAACGATTCAACCATGATTCATTTTGGAATCTGAATGATTCAATCACCGTTTGATTCACGGATAAAATTTTGAGAATTGATTGTTTCCGATTCAAGGAATCAAAACAAATATTTTAATCGATTGACGTTTGATTCAACATTTTAATATATGAGTTGAATTTGTCAAATCAATAAAAATGGAAACATACGTAAATATGATCATTCAAACATTGTTACAGCAATACTATTTCAGTATAAATGAATGTAGCCACTGGGACTGCATGTATTTGCACAATTCACCAGTGTACGTACTTGAATCGTTAAGAATCATTACATCTTTTGATTCAATCAGTCTGATTCAATCCCGATTCATGAATCAAAAGGTCTGGTGGCTAATCAATTATTTTTTTATTCAAGGAATTTTGATTGAACGATTCCAATCGATTCAATCAGTGTTGAATCAATAACCAGTCTGTAGCAGGGGCGTTACCCGACCATTAACACTGTCCCAATAACTTTCCATCCAGAGCGTTGGCATCGCAGCTGCCATTAGGGTGGTTTTTATCGTCCCCAATGACGATGAAGAGCAATATCATCCCGTTTGAACTCCCAATTTCATTAGCTTGCAGAGATGTATATTTGCATGAAATCGACAGAGTATTTAAATTATTTTTTTCAGCCCTCTCAAAGCAAAGCAAACAAAACGTTGACAGCCTAAGCCCCGCCCACTCCCTCAAAAGCCGCGACTAGTTAATTCCCCGAAACCCCAAGAAAGTCTATCAAAAGTCGCTTAGGCCAGCTTAAAAGTTACCTTCCTGCCATCAAGTCACCGGTGAAGTACCACCCAGCGTGATGCAGTCGACTTTCGGCCGAACCGGGTCAAATTGCATCTTCGCCTGCGTCTCATGAATCGCGGTGAGGCTGACTGAGCATCGACATCCAATTTGCTGCGCCGCCCTGCTGCCCCGGGAGCGTGGAGTGACGGCTCAATTGCACGGCCCATGCCTGTCCCGGGAGCCGCTGTCCCGCGGACGCCTGGAAATAACTCCTCCGACGCTGGCACTCACCGGACGAGTGTCAATCTCCTGCCTGAGAGCTGCGCCAGCCCGTCAACCTCCAGTCTCGGGGCGGCGTCGGTCAGAGCTGCGCCAGCCCGTCAACCTCCAGTCTCGGGGCGGCGTCGGTCAGAGCTGTGCCAGCCCACAGGGAGGCCAGTGCGTGACAGGGTCTGAGATCGTGGAGTTTCGAGGGCCTTTTCCGCCGGCTGGCCGAGGACCTGGCCAGTCGGCTGAACGCAGGTTCTACCTGGAACGGCCATGGTGAATTAATAACTTGCTCACAGTTACCAACGGATGTTTCTGTCGGAATGCAGTGAAAAATGCACCAAGACGCGGCTGAATGTTCGAGAATGGCACGCTCAGCATACACACAGGTTGTGAAGTGACGACATTCCTTCACCAGTGTCATGAGGTGTCTATGCTCGCACGTTGTAGAAACACGTGTCGAATGTGACTCACTCGGAGCCATTCTTGTAAGTACTGACGACAAGCTGTTGCATTGCTTTGTCGAAGTCTTCGCAGCTACGTTTCTATGAAGTGACCTCATGAATCCAAGAAGTTGATGGTTAAGAACGAGCCGAGTTAATGCATATTCAGCATGCCAGTCTCACAAACGGAATGGCTAATTTAACCTTCGTCCGGGTAGGGGGGGGTGGATGCCACCCCCTCGGTTTTTCTGGAATAACTCGCGTAGGTTCCAACCGATTTCGATGCAACTATCAGTACCCTACTTTTGAAAAACGTCCCACATACTCTGAATTTTGAATTTCTAACCCACATGACCCGTGACCTATAACCTGTTTCTCAAGTTCATGCCAGGCGCAACTGGCGTCCCGCAGTATCGATGCTTGTAACTTGTGCAGTTTTCGAGTGTATGTTGTTCAGGAGCATATACACAGGTGTTTCCAGGTGTCAGTTGTGGTTTACACTGAGATTGTGACCTCGATTGACCTTTTCAGAGGTCAATTGAGGTCATTAACCTCCGATGACCTCAGACGACTTTGCTGGGCTTATGGCGGTTTCTAGGACATTTTGTGACGCTGATTTCAACTTTGGGATCCATTTTACATAATTATATGTTTCACTGGGGTCATGCGCTTCCACAGGTCAACCGAGGTCACTGACCTAAGATGACCTGCATGACCTTTTTGGAATTTGACAGTTTTAGGACATTTTGTGACGCTGAGTACGAATTTGGCACCCATTAAGCATTATGATATGCTCATTCACGATTCGAGCTCGATAAAGTTTAATTTAAACGCATTTACAAATTTGATGACTTTTGGGTCATTTACATGACCTCAGAGGTCACCTAAGGACCTAAAGCCTTCACATCGGGTATCAGAGGCTTCCTCTCGTCACAAGCAAGACGCTCGTCTTTGACGCGAAGCTCTAGATCAATTAAGGGCGAAACGCTAAGGGGGGTCGTACCACCCCCACCCCCCCCCCCCCCCCACATACCCGAACACGTAGTGATTTTTCCCTACCCGGGCGAGGGTTAAGCTCCTGCTATAGCCATTGTCAAGACAAACACTTTCAATCTGTGAAGAAATTTTTGTTGAGAAATGGTTCTACCTCAAGCTTAATAGCATTGATGTTTTATTCAGGCGTAAACTTGTTAATGAATAAGCTAAACATTTTTTGACTTTATTCCTATTAAGGTAACACTAGTCAACGTCCGGTTCATAATCTTGAATATTTTTCAACACTGTTTCGAGAGACATGATAATAATCAGAATTGCAAACCTAACTCTCATATCGCCAAAAAAGATGCTTTAGTAAATAAAACACAAGATAGGATGCTTTCGGCTTGCGCCTTCATCAGCCAAGGCTCATGGAGGCGCTGTGGCTGATAGAGATGCCATGGCTGATGAAGGCGCAAGCCGAAAGCTTCCGATCTTGTGTTTTATTTACTAAAGCATCTTTTTTTGGTAATATGAGAGTTCGGTTAGCAATTCTGATCACACTTGTTCACATTCAGCGTAAAACATCGGACACACACAAGGTCACGCCAAGCTCTTACGCAATGTGATCCGACAATCATAATTCCGTCGCACTCAATTGCTGAACTGTTTTGTATCGAGCAACATTCCAGTATTATCCAACTGGTAACAAGACCGGAAACATGACGCAACAGTGAATTCCAAAGTTAGGCCTGAGTTAAACGTGTTCGACTCTGTGGGTCCCCTCTGCGGGACGATTTAGAGGCGGCACAGGTGGCACTTCTCTGACAGTTTCCAGCCTCGGAACCACACCAGCGGTTGACAGCTCATCAAGTTGTGACGGTAAGCTGACGGTTATCCCGGTTTGGTGGCGGTGGAGCTGACATAGTTGTCGGCCCGAACACCTCGGACCTGACGGATGTCGATCTGGTGATGTTGCAGCCAATAGCGTGGAGCCGTCGCCGGTCGGGAGGGATAGATACACGGGGCTGTCGCCTGTCCAGGGTACAATGGTCGCGTTCACGTCCGCGGTCGGCGTCTTTCAATCAGACAGATGGATTGCCTGGGGCCACTAAATTCGACATATCGGACGACTTCCACTAATGAAATAACAGCCGTCTAACAGTCACCCTGCGTCAACCAGGGTTTGTCGGTTTGTATCAGGCCAGGAGATGGGCGGTTTGTATCAGGCCAGGAGATGGGCGGTTTGTATCAGGCCAGGAGATGAGCGTCTTGTATCAGGCCAGGAGATGGGCGGCTTGTATCAGGCCAGGAGATGGGCGGTTTGTATCAGGCCAGGAGATGGGCGGTTTGTATCAGGCCAGGAGATGGGCGGTTTGTATCAGGCCAGGAGATGGGCGGTTTGTATCAGGCCAGGAGATGGGCGGTTTGTATCAGGCCAGGAGATGGGCGGCTTGTATCAGGCCAGGAGATGGGCGGCTTGTATCAGGCCAGGAGATGGGCGGTTTGTATCAGGCCAGGAGATGGGCGGCTTGTATCAGGCCAGGAGATGGGCGGCTTGTATCAGGCCAGGAGATGGGCGGTTTATATCAGGCCAGGAGATGGGCGGTTTGTATCAGGCCAGGAGATGGGCGGTTTGTATCAGGCCAGGAGATGGGCGGCTTGTATCAGGCCAGGAGATGGGCGGCTTGTATCAGGCCAGGAGATGGGCGGTTTGTATCAGGCCAGGAGATGGGCGGTTTGTATCAGGCCAGGAGATGGGCGGCTTGTATCAGGCCAGGAGATGGGCGGCTTGTATCAGGCCAGGAGATGGGCGGTTTGTATCAGGCCAGGAGATGGGCGGTTTGTATCAGGCCAGGAGATGGGCGGTTTGTATCAGGCCAGGAGATGGGCGGTTTGTATCAGGCCAGGAGATGGGCGGTTTGTATCAGGCCAGGAGATGGGCGGCTTGTATCAGGCCAGGAGATGGGCGGCTTGTATCAGGCCAGGAGATGGTCGGTTTGTATCAGGCCAGGAGATGGGCGGCTTGTATCAGGCCAGGAGATGGGCGGCTTGTATCAGGCCAGGAGATGGGCGGTTTGTATCAGGCCAGGAGATGGGCGGTTTGTATCAGGCCAGGAGATGGGCGGTTTGTATCAGGCCAGGAGATGGGCGGTTTGTATCAGGCCAGGAGATGGGCGGTTTGTATCAGGCCAGGAGCTGGGCGGTTTGTTTCAGGCCAGGAGCTGGGCGGCTTGTATCAGGCCAGGAGATGGGCGGTTTGTATCAGGCCAGGAGCTGAGCGGCTTGTATCAGGCGAGGAGATGGGCGGCTTGTATCAGGCCAGGAGATGGGCGGTTTGTATCAGGCCAGGAGATGGGCGGTTTGTATCAGGCCAGGAGATGGGCGGTTTGTATCAGGCCAGGAGATGGGCGGCTTGTATCAGGCCAGGAGATGGGCGGTTTGTATCAGGCCAGGAGATGGGCGGTTTGTATCAGGCCAGGAGATGGGCGGTTTGTATCAGGCCAGGAGATGGGCGGCTTGTATCAGGCCAGGAGATGGGCGGCTTGTATCAGGCCAGGAGATGGCGCTGGACAGCTGATCGGACATTGCCCCCATCTAATGTCCTTTATCGCTAACGGCAAGTGGGTACAATGAGGTGAATTCACATTTGACCAAATGTTCATGCATCAATATAAATTCAAAGTAATCGCTGTTCGACTCTTTTCATTTTCTGTTTTGATGGCCACCATTCTCAAACCCAGTTCCGGAGAATTCATTCGATTTTCAGCTGGCGCTTCTATATTGGGCGCGCTATCTCCTGGAAAGTGATGACATCGCATCCCAGGCGTATGTATCATTCTGGGACTACTAACAGGATCCCTGCTCCACGTGATGCTATTCCACCTTTGAATAATGCAATATCAATTCCGACTTGCCTTAATGTAAGATGAATCAGACCTCAAGCCAGCACGTGTTGATGGTTGACGATATTGTATTTTACCGCAATATTCGTTGCTGGACAAATACTTTAGCTTTGGACTTCAGTGTAGCATTTCGTTACTAGAGAGAGAGAAATAGCACAAGAAGATATAAACATATCTGATGAAATGAATCTTATAGGTACTGGAAAATATTAGTACCTACAAACCCATTATTAAAAAACATAATTAAATGAAGTATATAGTTTGTGCATGGTGACGAATGAAGCAAGAAAACGCACGGTTATAAAATGAGCACCGTCATGTATCAAAGCCACAAACATCCACTAAGGACCGTATCCATCGGCAGGCGGGCGGCGGCGGAGCGCGTGGTACTACCGCTGTGCTCCGCCGCCAAGGGAACCTCACCGTCCCGGTATACGATCATGAGCAGCCCAGACAAACTGACTGCCGTGCTGCGCCGCCCCGTATGGCGGTCACGGCCAGTAAGGGTCTCATTACGGCTGACGACCGGGCCCTCAGACACGCTGTGGCGCCTTGTGTGTCGGCCACAGTGCGTGCCTCACTGCAGTACTGACGCCAGCCCGCCTGCAGCCCGCCGACTCTCCTATGGTCAGGCATGGTGCATACTGATTCTGTGTGTGGCCACAGCCAGTGATCCGTGATGTGGTGTGGTGGTAGTGGGGTGGTTTGCGACGCAAGGCAACAGTTTCGGAGGACCATTGTCCACTACAGTGATCCGCTGATGTTGTTTGGCTACAGTTCTTCCAAGGTACGGACGAGTGGTGCCCGTCTATGCGAACCGTAACCAGACTGCGGTCACTGGTCTCTCGGGGAAACGTGTATTTAATGCAACACAAGCAAGAAACGACAGAACTTCAAGTGGCCGTGCCAGTTCAAGTGGCTCGAAGGTAACTACTTGGGATACCGTATTTTGTTTTGTTCGGCGATCAGTTAATGGTTGGTTATTGAAAAATCAAGATTCGTAATAATTTTGTATCACACATAAATGCATCATAAATGCTAAATGCATCGATTCTCAATATTTCTGCTAAAGCAGTTTCCATCCACAGTCTTAACAGCCTTCATAATTGCCGACTTTGCCTTTCTATCATGGATGATATGGGTATGGAGTTTTGCAGCGGTAGTCTGAAACCGGCCCATTAAGATAGTCCCAGGAAATCACGCTGTAGCTGTACGTCACCAACAAGCTGACTCCACGCTGAGAACATTCATCTTTCCGTGATATATAGAGCGACTTTGTGACATCTCGTAACTTATGCCCGTCTGATCTCCGTGACCCAGCAAACGTGTCTGATGTGACCTCCACACAGGGCTCCGCCATGGGGGGGGGACGTGCCCCCCCCCCAATTTTTGAAGACTTTTAATATTACGCCTATGGGCGTTGTATGGAAATAATCGGCTTCAGACTGCCTCTGCCCCCCCCCCCCCCATTTTCGGAACGTGACGGAGCTGTTGCCTTCACAACCCTCGGCGGCCGCACTGGTCCAGATGCGCTATGCCCTGTGGTGGCATCCCGGGCTAGATGGAGCGATGTAGGAGATTGGTCCATCGACCTCGCAAAGGTCACATAAGTGATCTGGCCACAACCTTGGATTATGTTTGATCACAGTTCAATCGCCTTGGTCATACCTTATTGCAATCACCCTGCAATACGCCTTTGCTGAGGCTTACGACGATCAATCTAGTGCAGAAGCCATTCAAGACTGTCAGTGAACCTTTCCTTATAGTGCAACTTGCATTTGCTTTCTGCCGACACTTCCGATGTAAGTCACAGAACAGAATGTATAACATTACATACTGCATTATCTAGAAAGCTGGCTTGAGTCGAGGTTGAATCAACGATATTGATTGTAATGTTAACCTAGGCCCTGCGATTATTCTCCACCATTTGCAAGCAATTGGTCTTCGATTATGCACGTGCTCATTGTTCACCTAAACAACTTGCCTGTCAAGTTGGTACGAACTCCAGTTAGACCCGGGCTGCGTGGTGACCTGTTCACCGGCCCGGCCAGTCTGTTTGCTGACCTTGACTGTGTTGTGACCTGTTCATCGGCCCGGCCGGTCTGTTTGCTGACCTTGACTGTGTTGTGACCTGTTCATCGGCCCGGCCAGTCTGTTTGCTGACCTTGACTGTGTTGTGACCTGTTCACCGGCCCGGCCAGTCTGTTTGCTGACCTTGACTGTGTTGTGACCTGTTCATCGGCCCGGCCGGTCTGTTTGCTGACCTTGACTGTGTTATGACCTGTTCATCGGCCCGGCCAGTCTGTTTGCTGACCTTGACTGTGTTGTGATCTGTTCACCGGCCCGGCCGGTCTGTTTGCTGACCTTGACTGTGTTGTGACCTGTTCATCGGCCCGGCCGGTCTGTTTGCTGACCTTGACTGTGTTGTGACCTGTTCATCGGCCCGGCCGGTCTGTTTGCTGACCTTGACTGTGTTGTGACCTGTTCATCGGCCCGGCCAGTCTGTTTGCTGACCTTGACTGTGTTGTGACCTGTTCACCGGCCCGGCCAGTCTGTTTGCTGACCTTGACTGTGTTGTGACCTGTTCATCGGCCCGGCCGGTCTGTTTGCTGACCTTCACTGTGTTGTGACCTGTTCATCGGCCCGGCCGGTCTGTTTGCTGACCTTGACTGTGTTGTGATCTGTTCATCGGCCCGGCCGGTCTGTTTGCTGACCTTGACTGTGTTGTGATCTGTTCATCGGCCCGGCCAGTCTGTTTGCTGACTTTGACTGTGTTGTGATCTGTTCATCGGCCCGGCCGGTCTGTTTGCTGACCTTGACTGTGTTGTGACCTGTTCATCGGCCCGGCCAGTCTGTTTGCTGACTTTGACTGTGTTGTGACCTGTTCATCGGCCCGGCCGGTCTGTTTGCTGACTTTGACTGTGTTGTGACCTGTTCATCGGCCCGGCCGGTCTGTTTGCTGACCTTGACTGTGTTGTGACCTGTTCATCGGCCCGGCCGGTCTGTTTGCTGACCTTGACTGTGTTGTGACCTGTTCATCGGCCCGGCCGGTCTGTTTGCTGACCTTGACTGTGTTGTGACCTGTTCATCGGCCCGGCCAGTCTGTTTGCTGACCTTGACTGTGTTGTGACCTGTTCATCGGCCCGGCCGGTCTGTTTGCTGACCTTGACTGTGTTGTGACCTGTTCACCGGCCCGGCCAGTCTGTTTGCTGACCTTGACTGTGTTGTGACCTGTTCATCGGCCCGGCCGGTCTGTTTGCTGACCTTGACTGTGTTGTGATCTGTTCACCGGCCCGGCCAGTCTGTTTTCTGACTTTGACTGTGTTGTGACCTGTTCATCGGCCCGGCCGGTCTGTTTGCTGACCTTGACTGTGTTGTGACCTGTTCATCGGCCCGGCCGGTCTGTTTGCTGACCTTGACTGTGTTATGACCTGTTCATCGGCCCGGCCGGTCTGTTTGCTGACTTTGACTGTGTTGTGACCTGTTCATCGGCCCGGCCGGTCTGTTTGCTGACTTTGACTGTGTTGTGATCTGTTCACCGGCCCGGCCGGTCTGTTTGCTGACCTTGACTGTGTTGTGATCTGTTCACCGGCCCGGCCAGTCTGTTTGCTGACCTTGACTGTGTTGTGACCTGTTCATCGGCCCGGCCGGTCTGTTTGCTGACCTTGACTGTGTTGTGATCTGTTCACCGGCCCGGCCAGTCTGTTTGCTGACTTTGACTGTGTTGTGACCTGTTCATCGGCCCGGCCGGTCTGTTTGCTGACCTTGACTGTGTTGTGATCTGTTCATCGGCCCGGCCAGTCTGTTTGCTGACCTTGACTGTGTTGTGACCTGTTCATCGGCCCGGCCAGTCTGTTTGCTGACCTTGACTGTGTTGTGACCTGTTCATCGGCCCGGCCGGTCTGTTTGCTGACCTTGACTGTGTTGTGACCTGTTCATCGGCCCGGCCGGTCTGTTTGCTGACCTTGACTGTGTTGTGACCTGTTCATCGGCCCGGCCGGTCTGTTTGCTGACCTTGACTGTGTTGTGATCTGTTCATCGGCCCGGCCAGTCTGTTTGCTGACCTTGACTGTGTTGTGACCTGTTCATCGGCCCGGCCGGTCTGTTTGCTGAATTTGACTGTGTTATGACCTGTTCATCGGCCCGGCCGGTCTGTTTGCTGACTTTGACTGTGTTGTGACCTGTTCATCGGCCCGGCCGGTCTGTTTGCTGACCTTGACTGTGTTGTGACCTGTTCACCGGCCCGGCCAGTCTGTTTGCTGACCTTGACTGTGTTGTGACCTGTTCATCGGCCCGGCCAGTCTGTTTGCTGACTTTGACTGTGTTGTGACCTGTTCATCGGCCCGGCCAGTCTGTTTGCTGACCTTGACTGTGTTGTGACCTGTTCATCGGCCCGGCCGGTCTGTTTGCTGACCTTGACTGTGTTGTGACCTGTTCATCGGCCCGGCCAGTCTGTTTGCTGACCTTGACTGTGTTGTGACCTGTTCACCGGCCCGGCCAGTCTGTTTGCTGACCTTGACTGTGTTGTGACCTGTTCATCGGCCCGGCCGGTCTGTTTGCTGACCTTGACTGTGTTATGACCTGTTCATCGGCCCGGCCAGTCTGTTTGCTGACCTTGACTGTGTTGTGATCTGTTCACCGGCCCGGCCGGTCTGTTTGCTGACCTTGACTGTGTTGTGACCTGTTCATCGGCCCGGCCGGTCTGTTTGCTGACCTTGACTGTGTTGTGACCTGTTCATCGGCCCGGCCGGTCTGTTTGCTGACCTTGACTGTGTTGTGACCTGTTCATCGGCCCGGCCAGTCTGTTTGCTGACCTTGACTGTGTTGTGACCTGTTCACCGGCCCGGCCAGTCTGTTTGCTGACCTTGACTGTGTTGTGACCTGTTCATCGGCCCGGCCGGTCTGTTTGCTGACCTTCACTGTGTTGTGACCTGTTCATCGGCCCGGCCGGTCTGTTTGCTGACCTTGACTGTGTTGTGATCTGTTCATCGGCCCGGCCGGTCTGTTTGCTGACCTTGACTGTGTTGTGATCTGTTCATCGGCCCGGCCAGTCTGTTTGCTGACTTTGACTGTGTTGTGATCTGTTCATCGGCCCGGCCGGTCTGTTTGCTGACCTTGACTGTGTTGTGACCTGTTCATCGGCCCGGCCAGTCTGTTTGCTGACTTTGACTGTGTTGTGACCTGTTCATCGGCCCGGCCGGTCTGTTTGCTGACTTTGACTGTGTTGTGACCTGTTCATCGGCCCGGCCGGTCTGTTTGCTGACCTTGACTGTGTTGTGACCTGTTCATCGGCCCGGCCGGTCTGTTTGCTGACCTTGACTGTGTTGTGACCTGTTCATCGGCCCGGCCGGTCTGTTTGCTGACCTTGACTGTGTTGTGACCTGTTCATCGGCCCGGCCAGTCTGTTTGCTGACCTTGACTGTGTTGTGACCTGTTCATCGGCCCGGCCGGTCTGTTTGCTGACCTTGACTGTGTTGTGACCTGTTCACCGGCCCGGCCAGTCTGTTTGCTGACCTTGACTGTGTTGTGACCTGTTCATCGGCCCGGCCGGTCTGTTTGCTGACCTTGACTGTGTTGTGATCTGTTCACCGGCCCGGCCAGTCTGTTTGCTGACTTTGACTGTGTTGTGACCTGTTCATCGGCCCGGCCGGTCTGTTTGCTGACCTTGACTGTGTTGTGACCTGTTCATCGGCCCGGCCGGTCTGTTTGCTGACCTTGACTGTGTTATGACCTGTTCATCGGCCCGGCCGGTCTGTTTGCTGACTTTGACTGTGTTGTGACCTGTTCATCGGCCCGGCCGGTCTGTTTGCTGACTTTGACTGTGTTGTGATCTGTTCACCGGCCCGGCCGGTCTGTTTGCTGACCTTGACTGTGTTGTGATCTGTTCACCGGCCCGGCCAGTCTGTTTGCTGACCTTGACTGTGTTGTGACCTGTTCATCGGCCCGGCCGGTCTGTTTGCTGACCTTGACTGTGTTGTGATCTGTTCACCGGCCCGGCCAGTCTGTTTGCTGACTTTGACTGTGTTGTGACCTGTTCATCGGCCCGGCCGGTCTGTTTGCTGACCTTGACTGTGTTGTGATCTGTTCATCGGCCCGGCCAGTCTGTTTGCTGACCTTGACTGTGTTGTGACCTGTTCATCGGCCCGGCCAGTCTGTTTGCTGACCTTGACTGTGTTGTGACCTGTTCATCGGCCCGGCCGGTCTGTTTGCTGACCTTGACTGTGTTGTGACCTGTTCATCGGCCCGGCCGGTCTGTTTGCTGACCTTGACTGTGTTGTGACCTGTTCATCGGCCCGGCCGGTCTGTTTGCTGACCTTGACTGTGTTGTGATCTGTTCATCGGCCCGGCCAGTCTGTTTGCTGACCTTGACTGTGTTGTGACCTGTTCATCGGCCCGGCCGGTCTGTTTGCTGACTTTGACTGTGTTATGACCTGTTCATCGGCCCGGCCGGTCTGTTTGCTGACTTTGACTGTGTTGTGACCTGTTCATCGGCCCGGCCGGTCTGTTTGCTGACCTTGACTGTGTTGTGACCTGTTCACCGGCCCGGCCAGTCTGTTTGCTGACCTTGACTGTGTTGTGACCTGTTCATCGGCCCGGCCAGTCTGTTTGCTGACTTTGACTGTGTTGTGACCTGTTCATCGGCCCGGCCAGTCTGTTTGCTGACCTTGACTGTGTTGTGACCTGTTCATCGGCCCGGCCAGTCTGTTTGCTGACCTTGACTGTGTTGTGACCTGTTCATCGGCCCGGCCGGTCTGTTTGCTGACCTTGACTGTGTTGTGACCTGTTCATCGGCCCGGCCGGTCTGTTTGCTGACCTTGACTGTGTTGTGACCTGTTCATCGGCCCGGCCGGTCTGTTTGCTGACCTTGACTGTGTTGTGACCTGTTCATCGGCCCGGCCGGTCTGTTTGCTGACCTTGACTGTGTTGTGACCTGTTCATCGGCCCGGCCGGTCTGTTTGCTGACCTTGACTGTGTTGTGATCTGTTCACCGGCCCGGCCGGTCTGTTTGCTGACCTTGACTGTGCTGTGACCTGTTCATCGGCCCGGCCGGTCTGTTTGCTGACCTTGACTGTGTTGTGATCTGTTCACCGGCCCGGCCGGTCTGTTTGCTGACCTTGACTGTGTTGTGATCTGTTCACCGGCCCGGCCGGTCTGTTTGCTGACCTTGACTGTGTTGTGACCTGTTCATCGGCCCGGCCGGTCTGTTTGCTGACCTTGACTGTGTTGTGATCTGTTCACCGGCCCGGCCGGTCTGTTTGCTGACCTTGACTGTGTTGTGACCTGTCCATCGGCCCGGCCGGTCTGTTTGCTGACTTTGACTGTGTTGTGACCTGTTCATCGGCCCGGCCAGTCTGTTTGCTGACCTTGACTGTGTTGTGACCTGTTAATCGGCCCGGCCGGTCTGTTTGCTGACCTTGACTGTGTTGTGATCTGTTCATCGGCCCGGCCGGTCTGTTTGCTGACCTTGACTGTGTTGTGACCTGTTCATCGGCCCGGCCAGTCTGTTTGCTGACTTTGACTGTGTTGTGATCTGTTCACCGGCCCGGCCGGTCTGTTTGCTGACCTTGACTGTGTTGTGACCTGTTCATCGGCCCGGCCGGTCTGTTTGCTGACCTTGACTGTGTTGTGACCTGTTCATCGGCCCGGCCGGTCTGTTTGCTGACCTTGACTGTGTTGTGATCTGTTCACCGGCCCGGCCAGTCTGTTTGCTGACCTTGACTGTGTTGTGACCTGTTCATCGGCCCGGCCGGTCTGTTTGCTGACCTTGACTGTGTTGTGACCTGTTCATCGGCCCGGCCGGTCTGTTTGCTGACTTTGACTGTGTTGTGACCTGTTCATCGGCCCGGCCGGTCTGTGTGCTGACCTTGACTGTGTTGTGACCTGTTCACCGGCCCGGCCGGTCTGTTTGCTGACCTTGACTGTGTTGTGACTTGTTCATCGGCCCGGCCAGTCTGTTTGCTGACTTTGACTGTGTTGTGACCTGTTCATCGGCCCGGCCGGTCTGTTTGCTGACTTTGACTGTGTTGTGACCTGTTCATCGGCCCGGCCAGTCTGTTTGCTGACCTTGACTGTGTTGTGACCTGTTCATCGGCCCGGCCGGTCTGTTTGCTGACCTTGACTGTGTTGTGATCTGTTCATCGGCCCGGCCGGTCTGTTTGCTGACCTTGACTGTGTTGTGACCTGTTCATCGGCCCGGCCGGTCTGTTTGCTGACTTTGACTGTGTTGTGACCTGTTCATCGGCCCGGCCGGTCTGTGTGCTGACCTTGACTGTGTTGTGATCTGTTCACCGGCCCGGCCAGTCTGTTTGCTGACCTTGACTGTGCTGTGACCTGTTCATCGGCCCGGCCGGTATGTTTGCTGACCTTGACTGTGTTGTGATCTGTTCATCGGCCCGGCCGGTCTGTTTGCTGACTTTGACTGTGTTGTGACCTGTTCATCGGCCCGGCCGGTCTGTGTGCTGACCTTGACTGTGTTGTGATCTGTTCACCGGCCCGGCCAGTCTGTTTGCTGACCTTGACTGTGTTGTGACCTGTTCATCGGCCCGGCCGGTCTGTTTGCTGACCTTGACTGTGTTGTGACCTGTTCATCGGCCCGGCCGGTCTGTTTGCTGACCTTGACTGTGTTGTGACCTGTTCATCGGCCCGGCCAGTCTGTTTGCTGACCTTGACTGTGTTGTGACTTGTTCATCGGCCCGGCCAGTCTGTTTGCTGACCTTGACTGTGTTGTGACTTGTTCATCGGCCCGGCCAGTCTGTTTGCTGACCTTGACTGTGTTGTGACCTGTTCATCGGCCCGGCCGGTCTGTTTGCTGACTTTGACTGTGTTGTGACCTGTTCATCGGCCCGGCCGGTCTGTTTGCTGACTTTGACTGTGTTGTGACCTGTTCATCGGCCCGGCCGGTCTGTGTGCTGACCTTGACTGTGTTGTGATCTGTTCACCGGCCCGGCCAGTCTGTTTGCTGACCTTGACTGTGTTGTGACCTGTTCATCGGCCCGGCCGGTCTGTTTGCTGACCTTGACTGTGTTGTGACATGTTCATCGGCCCGGCCGGTCTGTTTGCTGACTTTGACTGTGTTGTGACCTGTTCATCGGCCCGGCCGGTCTGTTTGCTGACCTTGACTGTGTTGTGACTTGTTCATCGGCCCGGCCAGTCTGTTTGCTGACCTTGACTGTGTTGTGACCTGTTCATCGGCCCGGCCGGTCTGTTTGCTGACCTTGACTGTGTTGTGACCTGTTCATCGGCCCGGCCGGTCTGTTTGCTGACCTTGACTGTGTTGTGACCTGTTCATCGGCCCGGCCGGTCTGTATGCTGACCTTGACTGTGTTGTGACCTGTTCATCGGCCCGGCCAGTCTGTTTGCTGACCTTGACTGTGTTATGATCTGTTCATCGGCCCGGCCGGTCTGTTGGCTGACCTTGACTGTGTTGTGACCTGTTCATCGGCCCGGCCGGTCTGTTTGCTGACCTGGACTGTGTTGTGACCTGTTCATCGGCCCGGCCGGTCTGTTTGCTGACCTTGACTGTGTTGTGACCTGTTCATCGGCCCGGCCAGTCTGTTTGCTGACCTTGACTGTGTTGTGACCTGTTCATCGGCCCGGCCGGTCTGTTTGCTGACCTTGACTGTGTTGTGACCTGTTCATCGGCCCGGCCGGTCTGTTTGCTGACCTTGACTGTGTTGTGATCTGTTCATCGGCCCGGCCGGTCTGTTTGCTGACCTTGACTGTGTTATGACCTGTTCATCGGCCCGGCCGGTCTGTTTGCTGACCTTGACTGTGTTATGACCTGTTCATCGGCCCGGCCGGTCTGTTTGCTGACCTTGACTGTGTTGTGATCTGTTCATCGGCCCGGCCGGTCTGTTTGCTGACCTTGACTGTGTTGTGACCTGTTCATCGGCCCGGCCGGTCTGTTTGCTGACCTTGACTGTGTTGTGATCTGTTCATCGGCCCGGCCGGTCTGTTTGCTGACCTTGACTGTGTTATGATCTGTTCATCGGCCCGGCCGGTCTGTTTGCTGACCTTGACTGTGTTATGACCTGTTCATCGGCCCGGCCGGTCTGTTTGCTGACCTTGACTGTGTTGTGATCTGTTCATCGGCCCGGCCGGTCTGTTTGCTGACCTTGACTGTGTTATGATCTGTTCATCGGCCCGGCCGGTCTGTTTGCTGACCTTGACTGTGTTATGACCTGTTCATCGGCCCGGCCGGTCTGTTTGCTGACCTTGACTGTGTTATGACCTGTTCATCGGCCCGGCCGGTCTGTTTGCTGACCTTGACTGTGTTGTGATCTGTTCACCGGCCCGGCCGGTCTGTTTGCTGACCTTGACTGTGTTGTGACCTGTTCATCGGCCCGGCCGGTCTGTTTGCTGACCTTGACTGTGTTGTGACCTGTTCATCGGCCCGGCCAGTCTGTTTGCTGACTTTGACTGTGTTGTGATCTGTTCATCGGCCCGGCCGGTCTGTTTGCTGACCTTGACTGTGTTGTGACCTGTTCATCGGCCCGGCCGGTCTGTTTGCTGACCTTGACTGTGTTGTGACCTGTTCATCGGCCCGGCTGTGTTTGCGTGCTGACATTGATTTGTTACCCAGTGACCGTTAGCTGGGGTATCGAGACAGGCTGATTGCCGCGGTCCACCGGGGCCAAACACAGGACCGGGCATCGCTAGACATGCCGGCCTCAGCTGATGACAGCGTCAGACACAGCCAGACAGGCAAAAACAGTCAGACACAGCCAGCCACAGCCAGACACAGTCAGACACAGCCAGACACAGCCAGACACAGTCGGACACAGTCAGACACAGTCAGACACAGACAGACACAGACAGACACAGCCAGACACAGTCAGACACAGTCAGACACAGTCAGGCACAGCCAGACACAGCGTCAGACACAGACAGACAGTCAGACACAGACATACACAGCCAGACACAGTCAGACACAGCCAGACATAGCCAGACATAGACAGACACAGACAGACACAGCCAGACACAGCCATACAGTCAAAAACAGTCAGACACAGCCAGACACAGCCAGACACAGCCAGACATATCCAGACATAGACAGACACAGCCAGACATAGTCAGGCACAGCCAGCCACAGCCAGACATAGCCAGACACAGCCAGACACAGCCAGATACAGCCAGACACAGCCAGACATAGCCAGACACAGACAGACACAGCCAGACATAGTCAGACACAGCCAGCCACAGACAGACACAGCCAGACACAGCCAGACACAGCCAGACACAGTCAAAAACAGTCAGACACAGCCAGACACAGCCAGACACAGCCAGACATAGTCAGACATAGTCAGACACAGCCAGACATAGTCAGACACAGACAGGCACAGCCAGACACAGCCAGACACAGCCAGACACAGCCAGACACAGTCAGACACAGCCAGACACAGCCAGACACAGCCAGACACAGGCATACACAGCCAGACACAGCCAGACATAGTCAGACACAGTCAGACACAGTCAGACACAGTCAGACATAGCCAGACATAGTCAGACACAGCCAGATATAGCCAGATATAGCCAGACATAGTCAGACACAGCCAGACATAGTCAGACACAGTCAGACACAGCCAGACACATCCAGACACAGACAGACACAGCCATACATAGTCAGACATAGTCAGACATAGCCAGACACAGCCAGACATAGTCAGACATAGCCAGACACAGCCAGACACAGCCAGACACAGCCAGACACAGCCAGACACAGCCAGACACAGCCAGACATAGCCAGACATAGTCAGACATAGTCAGACATAGTCAGACATAGTCAGACATAGTCAGACATAGTCAGACACAGTCAGACATAGTCAGACATAGTCAGACATAGTCAGACATAGTCAGACATAGTCAGACACAGCCAGGCACAGCCAGACATAGCCAGACATAGCCAGACATAGCCAGACACAGCCAGACACAGCCAGACACAGCCAGACACAGCCAGACACAGCCAGACACAGCCTTACATAGTCAGACATAGTCAGACATAGTCAGACACAGTCAGACACAGCCAGACATAGTCAGACACAGCCAGACATAGTCAGACACAGCCAGCCAGCCAGACAGCCAGCTTCCAGGACTACATTAAAGGGGCCTTGGCATCGCGACGTGCGGCGGCGGCGGCGGGCGGCGGTGTCGCGGCGCTACAGTGAAAAACGACACCGGCGCAATATAGTACCGAGGCGGCAGATAGGGTTGTTTTGATTGTATTTATGTATTGCCATTATGAGTTACAGGTTGTTTTTGTTTTTGATTTGTTCCTATTTATTATCATTATCATTACGAGTATAGGAGAGGCGCCTTGTCATAAGCCGACAGAGCTTTTGCGCCAATCCTGAAAATTGTATGTTATCGCCTTTTTTATAATGCTGAATAAAATGTATTCAACAACAACAACATAGTCAGACACAGCCAGCCACAGACAGACACAGCCAGACACAGCCAGACACAGCCAGACACAGCCAGACAAGACAATCAGAGATCACTTCCATTAAGTTCGATAGAAGCGACATCAATTTCAAGAAGTTTGATACCAGATCCCATTGACATTCCATTGATGTGTGAATCATATTAAAACGGTCTTAGCGCGATTCAGTTCACAAATTAGCAAATTGGAGCAGTTACAACTGGTTTCGATGTCTTGAAATGATTACTAAGTATGAGATCAATCAGCAGGGCCAATTTCAGATAATGACGTCGAGTTGAAACCTAATGGGTTCCGCGCATCTCTCTCTGCAGGCGACAGTCCCGCGTCGGTCGCTGTTCACGTGTCCAGGCCTCCCCAAACCCCGCGCCGGCGCCTCATGGTGTCGAATTCCGGCGTCTCTCCGCCGCCGTCGGCCGACCTCCCGTCCGGTTATTTTGCCGCGGTCGTCAAGACGGATGCGGCGCGGTTACAAATGACCGGTGGCCCGAGCGGTCCGCGGCGCCACCGCCGCCACCGCCGCCACCGCCGCCACCGCCGCGCGCAGTCATCTGGCCAGGTTCCACGGAGTGAACTCTGAAATGCCGGCCGGCTGCGCGCTCGGACGCCTGCAGGCGTTTTCGATAATTCAACGCGGTCAGACGGCTGGCCAGGAGACGGCGAGCTGCCGGTGCCTAGGCCGCCAGGGGAGGGACGGAGCCAGGTCCGCTACTGTCGCTGGGGAAGTTATGTAATGGGGTTCATTGGGTACGTAGGGTTCAATGTTGCCGCAGTTCACAGGCGATTTAGATATGGATGTGTGGGATGAGAGGTGAGGTTAATTGGATTAATGGTGTTGTTATCTATACTGGGCAGATTGTCACCCGATTATATGAATATACTAAATGGCGATTTGGGCTGAAAAGATGTTGGTGTTCCATTAGTGGTGAGCTAGACTATTGAGAAATTCAGCTCTATCAGACTGTCAGGACAATTTATGCTGAACACAGGGTCGTCTAAGACGACGCTGATTTTCACTTCAGCTGAAGTCCAAACATGGCTGACCTAGACAGGAACCCCGTGACTCTGCCCAGTCCTCACTGTCTCGTGAAGAAGCGATGGCCGTCTTTTATCGGTCGTTCATTCTCGCTGGCATTTCTGAGAAAATCTGGCGAGAAGTCTGTCATGAAAAGTGTTGCCGATAACATATAGGATGAGTGCTTTCTAGCCGTGCAGCTCAGTGAGAAAATATCCAGTAAGCCTAGACAATGTGAGACAGTTGGAATATTGCGAAGTGTCATCCCAAGAATGTGCATTGCATACTCTTGGTACACATTTAACAAAAGACTGCATTCAGATGGTGTTGCGTTTTACACTCTCATCTCATCTCAGACAAAACAAAACTAGTGTTCCCGAAAACCAACGGCAAGCGAAATTGGGTTTCGCACTCCACTGTGTATGGTCCACTGTGTGTTGACCCCCAGGTGACCGGCTGTGTGTTGACCCTCATGTGGCCCGCTGTGTGTTGACCCCCAGGTGACCCGCTGTGTTGACCCCCAGGTGACCCGCTGTGTGTTGACCCTCATGTGACCCGCTGTGTGTTGACCGACAGGTGACCCTCTGTGTGTTGGCCCCCAGGTGACCCGCTGTGTGTTGGCCCCCAGGTGACCCGCTGTGTGTTGACCCTCATGTGACCGGCTGTGTGTTGACCCTCATGTGACCCGCTGTGTGTTGACCCCAAGGTCACCCTCTGTGTGTTGACCCCCAGGTGACCCCGGACCCGTCGTGTGTTGACCTCAGGTGACTCAGGTGACTTCAGGTGACCTCAGGTGTGTATGTGTGTACCCTCAGGTGACGGACGAGGAGCAGGTGCTCTCCACCTTTATTCACCTGCGTGTGAAGCGACCGAGGGCGGTCATCAGTGGCATCACGAGGCAGTACCACATGGTGCCGGGCAGCAGTCTCAGCCTCAACTGCACCGTCATAGAGGTGAGCCACTTTGGGAAAAATTTCTGGCTTTGGCTTTTATTTTGTAAAAGTGATTTTGGGCCAACACCGTCCTTCAAACAAAAGCCCAGAAGCAACGTCACTACTCCTGTTTTCAATTTTTTATTAAAAAAATACTGCCGTTTTTACGGCATGCCATTGACAAACAAGTCGGTGGAGACTGTCTTGCAGACTGGGCTTGAAATCCGGCATCCATCATCTCATTAAAAGCAGAGGATGCGTTTGTCTCATTAAAAGCTGAATGTGTTTGATGTCTAAATTTTCAAAGTCAATTAAGACAGCTTAACATATTGCAGGCGTCGGGCGTTAACGTTTTCTGGCTACTTTACGCGACAGATGAAGGCTCACCTGAGCATCCCTACTCTCCCACACGCGCGGCGTGGGCTCCCTGAAGCACCTCGTATGCCACCGCTTCTATGCAATGTGATCACTGGCGTGTCGCCCGGTCCGCCGTTTTGTCCGGGGGCGCGGCGGTGCCGGCGGCGGCTCCACATGTCAGCTACCGCCGCCGGGCGCGGAAGTGTGTCGGGTCAGGCGTCAAGAGACGTGTCGTCGGCAGCGGTGTACCTCGCACGTGTGGATGGCACGACATGGCGGCACGGCGGACAGACTCGTCTACAGAGTGGGGTGTCTGGGTCACGGCCGGCCAGGATGCGCTGGCTATCAGACGAGACAGCGCTGGACGCAGGCGGAACTGGCACGAGGCACGGCACGCTTGCGGAGACGACTGCCAGCCAGAACAATGTTTGAGTTGAAATGGTAACATGGTATGGTAATGGTAACAATGGTAACATTTAGACACAGAGTAATGGTGGGCGGCAAGTTTGAAGTTCGTTTACCATATTGTTCACCACAGTCGTGAACCATATATTGTCTAAATGAATATATGAACGTATCTGTCCATGAATATGCAGGCTGTGTGCTAATTAAACCCCAGAGAGAAAATACAACGTAAACGTAGGCTTCGTGACATATGGAGGATACTTGAATAGCCCTGCACCTCTCGTCTCAAGACATGTCGGTCTCTACCGGTTTGCACTTTTGGTAACGTGGGCCGTTCAGTCTGCAGGAGTCCCTGTGTTCGCCTGCTGTTCACCTCAGCTCGCAGACGGATGTCGTCTAGACTGGTGCTGCGCTGCCATCGACCCCAGACGCCAGCTGGTGCCGTCCCGACAGCTCGTCGTCAGGCCGACCAGACGCTCAAAGCTCCGATCCATTCGAGTAGCAGAATAAAACAGTAATTACCGAGCGGCGCGGAGCGCCCGTAAGGTTTCTCGTCAACTTACTAGACAAATTTACATTTGACCCGGCCCGACCCAGCCCGAACCGGCCCGAACCGTCTGAACCGGCCCGAACCGGCCCGAACCGGTCCGAACCGGTCCGAACCGGTCCGAACCGGCCAGAACCGGCCCGAACCGGTCCGACCCGGCCCGACCCGGCCCGACCCGGCCATACAGACGCTTTTCGGAAGCTAATTACTTTGCAACCACTGTTCGATTGATATCGGGTTTTCACCATTGGATAGGACCATCAAATCAATTTTGATTTTGTTATGGTGCGTTCTGATAGGGGTGTCACCACAGCGCGTGGCACCCGCAGACGTCGAAATTAACCAAAATCATTCTTGATCAAAAATGGCTTGATTTATCTAAGCATTCGTTTTGTATACGCTGAAGCATGCAGCGCTCAGGACGTACTCCCTTTTGGCGGATTCGAGAAAAAGGAAATAATGTATCATGTATAAAACTTAATTTTTATGTTGATGACATGCATGCCTGGCAATTTTTTGCCTGGCAATTTTTATGGAGGACTAAAAGGACTAAAAGGACTATGTATTACTACCACGTGTGCTCCCGTACCGTTTCATATTTCAAACCTGTTTTAGCTTTACCAGTACGCACCCGCTCGGTCATCGCCCCCAAAAGGCGTTTTGCTGGCATAGTGTTATGTGGCAGTGGGGTGTTCATCTTATATTACCATATTGAGGACGTCTGACGTCATATAAAAATGCATTACAGAGATATGGCGATTAATTATACTTCAGTGACAATATAATTCAATAAAAATCCAGTCAAAGACAGAGCCTGCAAATTTGCATATCATTATCATTCGTCGAAACAATCTATTAATAACAACGAATAAAGGATAATTGAAGGGATAATTGAGTATCATCACCAGGGACCAGCTCTTGACAAACCTGGTCGTCTGGAGGATTGGTTTTCTCAGATGGTCAATTGAAGGGCGTCATTTGCTGGATAACCCTGTCGCTTCTCTGTCCGCTGGGCCGTCGTACCAATGTTGGTTTAATGTGTTTCGTTGTCTATTTGACGCGATCGCCGATGGGATGAGCCATTTCTGGGCCAAGTCACACAGGTCAAACCACGAACGACCGGATAAAACCGATGTAGGCGTGGACAACGACTCTACATTGCCCTTATACTGCACTCTACCACACATCAAAGCTCTGCTGCACAGTGTACACTATCCCTTGACCACGTTCTGGTGAACGTACGAGCCGTGGCACGACCTCCTGTGGCCGAGCTCGGATTCGGCTGTTGGCTTCCCTTGAAAGGTTAGCTGGGAGTGGCGCTGACCTATTGAAGCGTGTAATTATTTGTAACGGTGATTTGTGTCTCTTAGCTTTCCCTTTCGACACATCCGACCCCTCCTCCTCCTCCTTCTCCGCTCCCGCTCGTCCCGCTCCCGCTCCCGCTCCCGCTCCTCTCCCGCTCCCGCTCTGGCTCTGGCTCTGGCTCTGGCTCTGGCTCTGGCTCTGGCTCTAGCTCTGGCTCTGGCTCTGGCTCTGGCTCTGGCTCTGGCTCTGGCTCTGCTCTGGCTCTGGCTCTGGCTCTGGCTCTGCTGGCTCTGGCTCTGGCTCTGGCTCTGGCTCTGGCTCTGGCTCTGGCTCTGGCTCTGGCTCTGGCTCTGCTCTGGCTCTGGCTCTGGCTCTGGCTCTGGCTCTGGCTCTGGCTCTGGCTCTGCTCTGGCTCTGGCTCTGGCTCTGGCTCTGGCTCTGGCTCTGGCTCTGGCTCTGGCTCTGGCTCTGCTCTGGCTCTGGCTCTGGCTCTGGCTCTGGCTCTGGCTCTGGCTCTGGCTCTGGCTCTGGCTCTGGCTCTGGCTCTGGCTCTGGCTCTGGCTCTGGCTCTGGCTCTCGCTCTCGCTCTCGCTCTCGCTCTCGCTCTCGCTCTCGCTCTCGGCTCTCGCTCTCGCTCTCGCTCTCGCTCTCGCTCTCGCTCTCGATCTCGCTCTCGCACTCTCTCTCTCTCTCTCTCTCTCTCTCTCTCTCTCTCTCTCTCTCTCTCTCTCTCTCTCTCTCTCTCTCTCTCTCTCTCTCTCTCTCTCTCTCTCTCTCTCTCTCTCTCTCTCTCTCTCTCTCTCTCTCTCTCTCTCTC
>JAXIVJ010006966.1:7500-45000 GCA_036785665.1 Chirona hameri
ACCTACTTTGGTCGACATTAATATTATTCGAAGCGCCTTGAAAAGACAAACACGATGGCGTCAACATTATTGACTTATCTGTATTAGGTAAAAAGCTATTTGTGAAAACTGTTTTGCTAAAAATAGCCTTTTTGACATTTGATGAGGTCTGTAGCCTAAACTGTTGACCTGAGCTAAAATCTGAGGACACCAAATGCGATTGCATTTTTGAAGAGCTTTCGATTGTTTTTTTCCTCGTTTGTTCGTAACTATCATAGTTCCCGAGATATTTGGGCGTGTTCGAAGCGAAAACCTAGAACTGGAAAATCTGACCTTTGATGACCTCTGGTGACCTCAATATTGACTTGAACAAAAAATACACGAAGTAACGTCGAATGTGCTTGTTGAGAGCGTTCCAACGCACTCTTCCGCGTCTTTCTAGACTTTTTAGGTTTCGAATTAGAGGGGAAAAGTTTTGTCACCGCCGCGCTGAAAATGCCGCTGATTTTGGCCAAGTTGTGACATCACAACTACAAGGACCTGATGTTAATTATTTTAGTTTTTAATAATTTCTGAGTTCATTTCGCATTTTTATTAATTTTTGTTCAAATTTGCATTATTAAAAATTCTCCTTGTTTTTATGAGCCCAACATATTGGTACCTTACAAATAGTCGCCAACCCCATTGTTAGCCCGCGCCAAATCCGAATTCCGAACCGACGGGGGGTTGGATACCCGCCCCTCTAAGATCTCAAAAACCATGCAACGTAGCGACAAACAGAAAAAAACGTTAGATAGCTCGAAACAAGGTCTAATGAAAGTACAAAGGTAATTTTTTAGGTCAGGTCAATATTGATGTAACCCGAGTGTCTAGAGGTCAACAAGGGTACAATTTCGGCCATAATATGGGTGTCCTTACCCAAAACCGTCTATATCTCGAGAACTAAAAATGCTAGCGACGTGCGAGAGAAAAAAAAAAACGTCCGAAAGACAATTTAATCTTCATCAGATTTCATCTCAGGTCAATAGTTAGCTCAGGGTAGGCAATCGAACTTGAAACATTCTCAAAATCGCGGGATTTTTTTTTTAGGGAATAACTTTTGACATACGCATGATAAAGTGATACCTACAGTTTTCACCATTGTGTTTCTCCGTCGAGACGCATCGAATGATATATCGGATGACCATGACCTAGTTGGGTCATATCCGAAAATTGACCTGGTCTGCGGTCAGGTCAAGGTCAGATAAAGTTCAAATTTTACATCAATCAACGCGTCTCGACGAGCCAAACACAATGTTGAGAACCCCATTACTCTACCTTGATATGGGAAAGAGTTATTGAAGAAAAACCACGCGTGACTTCGGTGTCACCCGAGTTGACCTGGTAGAGGTCACAGAACAAAATTGTGACGTGGGTCTTTGCATTTGGCACAAGAATGGTGTATCTGGTGAAAGCTGGTCAAATTTAATCATTTTCTGTTTATTTATACGTGTTTTCATTTTTCCCCATTGACTTATAGTGGGGGAGGTCGCAAAATTGATCTGACCTAAGGTCACTGCTATTAAAAATTCGAGGTTTACGAATTGTAGGTACTTATGGCCTAATTGAATCCCGTGAGCTTTAAACCGCGCGGTCAATCACTGGCTTTGGTACGACCACAAACTTTCAAAAACTTGCTTGGATGTGAGGTCACTTAACGTGACCTGTTGATATGAACCTGAAATGACTCGAGGTCAAAAATTTCATACAATGTGGGCAATTGATGCCCGAGCAGCTATGCCAAGTTTGGTGGCGCTGCGCGCCGCCGTTTTTCCAATATTCACGAAAAAAAAACCGCAGGTGTGCGGATATCCGCCCCACACGTCGGTGCGTGTGCTAATACTTCACATGGTGTCAAAAGGAGTCAGTTACCGCATTTTTTTTTTTTTATCAGACTACGAACCTCAGTCAATCTACGCATAGGTTCTGTTCAACCTGGGCCTGTCCGACGTTTTTTGCGACCATTTAGGGATCCTGGAAAATATAGTGGCCTAAATCCGAGGAGATACCTGTTGGCGACACTTTTTGTTTGTTTGTTTGTTTGTTTGTTTGTTTTTTTTGTTTGTTTGTTTGTTTGTTTGTTTGTTTGGGGGGGGGGGGGGGGGCTTTGCCGAGGGGCCTCTGGGGATACCGTGCCCCCCCCCCCCTTGCCGAAGGTCTGGCTGCGACTTTGACGGTCGCTATTCAAGGTGAAGTTCGGTCGTTGAAATATTTTCCCCGATGACAGTCCATGCGATTTCCCGTTTTCAGACAACAAACATATTCAACGACAAACAGCTCCCTTATCATATATACCGGTATATGCGATTTCCCGTCTTCAGTCTGTATATTCAACGACAAACATCTCCCTTATCATATACCGGTATATGCGATTTCCCGTTTTCAGACTGTATATTCAACGACAAACAGCTCCCTTATCATATACCGGTATATGCGATTTCCCGTCTTCAGTCTGTATATTCAACGACAAACATCTCCCTTATCATATACCGGTATATGCGATTTCCCGTTTTCAGACTGTATATTCAACGACAAACATCTCCCTTATCATATACCGGTATATGCGATTTCCCGTCTTCAGTCTGTATATTCAACAACAAACAGCTCCCTTATCATATATAATAAGGTATATGCGATTTCCCGTCTTCAGACTGTATATTCAACGACAAACAGCTCCCTTATCATATACCGGTATATGCGATTTCCCGTCTTCAGACTGTATATTCAACAATAAACAGCTCCCTTATCATATACCGGTATATGTGATTTCCCTTTTTCAGACTGTATATTCAACGACAAACAACTCCCTTATCATATACCGGTATATGCGATTTCCCGTCTTCAGACTGTATATTCAACGACAAACAGCTCCCTTATATACCGGTATATACGATTTCCCGTTTTCAGACTGTATATTCAACGACAAACAGCTCCCTTATCATATACCGGTATATACGATTTCCCGTTTTCAGACTGTATATTCAACGACAAACAGCTCCCTTATCATATATACCGGTATATGCGATTTCCCGTTTTCAGACTGTATATTCAACGACAAACATCTCTCTTATCATATACCGGTATATGCGATTTCCCGTCTTCAGACTATATTCAACGACAAACAGCTCCCTTATCATATACCGGTATATGCGATTTCCCGTTTTCAGACTGTATATTCAACGACAAACAGCTCCCTATCCCTCGGAGATTACCTTTCTAATTTCAGCGCTCGGCAGCTCATAGCACGCCACTGGCATCTGTACATTGTACTACGCAGCGCTCTGGAAGCGCTCTGGACCATCGTGATGCCATTGTGATGCCATCGTGATGCCATCGTGATGCCATCGTGATCGTGATTACAGGAGCCGTATAGCGATCAGGACGATGGCTCAGGGTGGTGGCGCCATGTCGGGCATGGGCGACGGGCCGGCACCGCTCTCCAGGCCAGAAGCGCGGCCGCAGCCCGCCATCAAGACCGATATGGTGAGATCATCAAATGGCATGGCTATCCTCCGAGACATATGTGCTAGCTTTGCAATCTGCGTTGAATAACGAATTGCCCTCATTGATTGTTGGTTTCGTACTTGACGATGATGGTGATTACGAGCGAGCGCGAAGCGCTCGCTCGTCTTTCCGTGGTATATGTGAAAAATATGAATATGAGCGGCCCGGCCGACCCGTGGCGACGCTTTTGAGAAGCTCATATCTCTGCAACCACACGTCCGATTGACAAGCTGACTTCTTTGCTGAGCAGCCCCATCCAACATACCCTGTTTGAGACCAGTACCGACTCATGTGGGCGACTACCACTGCGCGTGGCGCGCGCCGCGTGAGGGGTGTTGACAAGTGTTTTCTCGCAAAAACTCTGCAACGGCTGAGCTGATTGTGTTCAAATTTGGTGTGTGGTTAGTGACCTCTCAACTGCCAGTTTCCCACAAGTCAGGGATGGGGTGCCTCTGCACGTGCGCACGTGCACACCCCTATTCTATATCTCAGGAACGGTTGAGCCGATTGTGTTCAAATTTGGTGTGCGGTTAAGGACCCTCCGCCGCCGCCTACCCACAAGTCATGGGCCTCTGCACGTGCGCACGTGCGCGCCTTTTTATGTATCTCAGGAACTACTTGCCCGATCCGGTTGAAATTCACCATACATTTATTTCGCGCTCGCTCGTTCATCGCCAACTACGGCGCCTTACTGGCTATTATACTTGAGGAAACCGATTGTGTTTGGGTACCCAGCGATGAAGTGGATGTCATCTAGGCTACATTTGGCTTATGATGCTCTGTGAACCATTTAAATCTCAGTAATACAATAAGAGATACAATATTGGTTATGTCGGCAGTACGGCAATATATTTGCAGCATCGCACCGCTAAGCGTTACCATTCAACGTTCGCTTCTCAGTGATGACATATTCTAATTTCAGTCAGGCCATTTGATCGTTAGTGAAGAGCCGCCAGCCCTGTTCTCGGCTGCGTCCGTGTAATGCCTCCACGGTGCCCACACCTACTGATGTTGCTCGTGCGTCAGATGCGGCCCTCTCAATACAAACGTGAGATGTGCATGACCACTGCGGAGCGACACCGGGCCTATTCGGACAAACGGGAGCTGGACCGGCTGTACGCTGGCCACCGGCCGTACAAGGCCTTCACCGTCATCCCGCACCGGATCGTCTTCCAGAAGTTCGACCGCTGCGACACGCAGGAGCAGCAGGTCATCTTCCGTAACGACGACTGCGTGAGTACGCCGACGGGGGTCTGGGTGATGGAATACAAGAGAGGGCGCTGCAGAGATGGTGTTTAGGGACACGGCGGTGACAATGCGCTGACTTCAATTCATTGACATGTTTAATTCCTTACATTGTATAATCAACGGCAGTCAATTAACGGGCGATATCACTAAATAGGCTAAAACATGACTTCTCGTCAGACATCGTAACTGCTGCTGGCGATTCCGCCAAATCTCCGTGCGGCTAAGTCCCGTCCAATCATTACCTTTCCGTGTTGGACAGATCCCGCACCTGCTGCGTGTGATGCCGTCGATGTCTCCGTACATCTCGGTCCCTCCCCTCTCCGTCAGATCCCGCACCTGCTGCGTGTGATGCCGTCCATGTCTCCGTACATCTCGGTCCCTCCCCTCTCCGTCAGATCCCGCACCTGCTGCGTGTGATGCCGTCCATGTCTCCGTACATCTCGGTCCCTCCCCTCTCCGTCAGATCCCGCACCTGCTGCGTGTGATGCCGTCCATGTCTCCGTACATCTCGGTCCCTCCCCTCTCCGTCAGATCCCGCACCTGCTGCGTTTGATGCCGTCCACGTCTCCTACATATCGGTCCCTCCCCTCTCCGTCAGATCCCGCACCTGCTGCGTTTGATGCCGTCCACGTCTCCTACATATCGGTCCCTCCCCTCCCCTCTCCGTCAGATCCCGCACCTGCTGCGTTTGATGCCGTCCATGTCTCCGTACATCTCGGTCCCTCCCCTCCCCTCTCCGTCAGATCCCGCACCTGCTGCGTTTGATGCCGTCCATGTCTCCGTACATCTCGGTCCCTCCCCTCTCCGTCAGATCCCGCACCTGCTGCGTGTGATGCCGTCCATGTCTCCGTACATCTCGGTCCCTCCCCTCTCCGTCAGATCCCGCACCTGCTGCGTGTGATGCCGTCCATGTCTCCGTACATCTCGGTCCCTCCCCTCCCCTCTCCGTCAGATCCCGCACCTGCTGCGTTTGATGCCGTCCATGTCTCCGTACATCTCGGTCCCTCCCCTCTCCGTCAGATCCCGCACCTGCTGCGTGTGATGCCGTCCATGTCTCCGTACATCTCGGTCCCTCCCCTCTCCGTCAGATCCCGCACCTGCTGCGTGTGATGCCGTCCATGTCTCCGTACATCTCGGTCCCTCCCCTCCCCTCTCCGTCAGATCCCGCACCTGCTGCGTGTGATGCCGTCCATGTCTCCGTACATATCGGTCCCTCCCCTCCCCTCTCCGTCAGAGCCCGCACCTGCTGCGTGTGATGCCGTCCATGTCTCCGTACATCTCGGTCCCTCCCCTCTCCGTCAGATCCCGCACCTGCTGCGTGTGATGCCGTCCATGTCTCCGTACATCTCGGTCCCTCCCCTCTCCGTCAGATCCCGCACCTGCTGCGTGTGATGCCGTCCATGTCTCCGTACATATCGGTCCCTCCCCTCTCCGTCAGATCCCGCACCTGCTGCGTGTGATGCCGTCCATGTCTCCTACATATCGGTCCCTCCCCTCCCCTCTCCGTCAGATCCCGCACCTGCTGCGTGTGATGCCGTCCACGTCTCCTACATATCGGTCCCTCCCCTCCCCTCTCCGTCAGATCCCGCACCTGCTGCGTGTGATGCCGTCCATGTCTCCGTACATCCCAGTCCCTCCCCTCCCCTCTCCGTCAGATCCCGCACCTGCTGCGTGTGATGCCGTCCACGTCTCCTACATATCGGTCCCTCCCCTCCCCTCTCCGTCAGATCCCGCACCTGCTGCGTGTGATGCCGTCCATGTCTCCTACATATCGGTCCCTCCCCTCCCCTCTCCGTCAGATCCCGCACCTGCTGCGTGTGATGCCGTCCACGTCTCCTACATATCGGTCCCTCCCCTCCCCTCTCCGTCAGATCCCGCACCTGCTGCGTGTGATGCCGTCCATGTCTCCGTACATCTCGGTCCCTCCCCTCTCCGTCAGATCCCGCACCTGCTGCGTGTGATGCCGTCCACGTCTCCTACATATCGGTCCCTCCCCTCCCCTCTCCGTCAGATCCCGCACCTGCTGCGTGTGATGCCGTCCATGTCTCCGTACATCCCAGTCCCTCCCCTCTCCGTCAGATCCCGCACCTGCTGCGTGTGATGCCGTCCACGTCTCCTACATATCGGTCCCTCCCCTCCCCTCTCCGTCAGATCCCGCACCTGCTGCGTGTGATGCCGTCCACGTCTCCTACATATCGGTCCCTCCCCTCCCCTCTCCGTCAGATCCCGCACCTGCTGCGTGTGATGCCGTCCATGTCTCCGTACATCCCAGTCCCTCCCCTCCCCTCTCCGTCAGATCCCGCACCTGCTGCGTGTGATGCCGTCCATGTCTCCGTACATCCCAGTCCCTCCCCTCTCCGTCAGATCCCGCACCTGCTGCGTGTGATGCCGTCCATGTCTCCGTACATCCCAGTCTCTCTCCTCCCCTCTCCGTCAGATCCCGCACCTGCTGCGTGTGATGCCGTCCATGTCTCCGTACATATCGGTCCCTCCCCTCTCCGTCAGATCCCGCACCTGCTGCGTGTGATGCCGTCCATGTCTCCGTACATCCCAGTCTCTCTCCTCCCCTCTCCGTCAGATCCCGCACCTGCTGCGTGTGATGCCGTCCATGTCTCCGTACATCCCAGTCCCTCCCCTCTCCGTCAGATCCCGCACCTGCTGCGTGTGATGCCGTCCATGTCTCCGTACATCCCAGTCCCTCCCCTCTCCGTCAGATCCCGCACCTGCTGCGTGTGATGCCGTCCATGTCTCCGTACATCCCAGTCTCTCTCCTCCCCTCTCCGTCAGATCCCGCACCTGCTGCGTGTGATGCCGTCCATGTCTCCGTACATCTCGGTCCCTCCCCTCTCCGTCAGATCCCGCACCTGCTGCGTGTGATGCCGTCCATGTCTCCGTACATCCCAGTCCCTCCCCTCCCCTCTCCGTCAGATCCCGCACCTGCTGCGTGTGATGCCGTCCATGTCTCCGTACATCTCGGTCCCTCCCCTCTCCGTCAGATCCCGCACCTGCTGCGTGTGATGCCGTCCATGTCTCCGTACATCCCAGTCCCTCCCCTCCCCTCTCCGTCAGATCCCGCACCTGCTGCGTGTGATGCCGTCCATGTCTCCGTACATCCCAGTCTCTCTCCTCCCCTCTCCGTCAGATCCCGCACCTGCTGCGTGTGATGCCGTCCATGTCTCCGTACATCTCGGTCCCTCCCCTCTCCGTCAGATCCCGCACCTGCTGCGTGTGATGCCGTCCATGTCTCCGTACATCCCAGTCCCTCCCCTCTCCGTCAGATCCCGCACCTGCTGCGTGTGATGCCGTCCACGTCTCCTACATCTCGGTCCCTCCCCTCCCCTCTCCGTCAGATCCCGCACCTGCTGCGTGTGATGCCGTCCATGTCTCCGTACATCTCGGTCCCTCCCCTCTCCGTCAGATCCCGCACCTGCTGCGTGTGATGCCGTCCACGTCTCCTACATATCGGTCCCTCCCCTCTCCGTCAGATCCCGCACCTGCTGCGTGTGATGCCGTCCATGTCTCCGTACATCTCGGTCCCTCCCCTCTCCGTCAGATCCCGCACCTGCTGCGTGTGATGCCGTCCATGTCTCCGTACATCTCGGTCCCTCCCCTCTCCGTCAGATCCCGCACCTGCTGCGTGTGATGCCGTTCATGTCTCCGTACATCCCAGTCCCTCCCCTCCCCTCTCCATCAGAGCCCGCACCTGCTGCGTGTGATGCCGTCCATGTCTCCGTACATCCCAGTCCCTCCCCTCCCCTCTCCGTCAGATCCCGCACCTGCTGCGTGTGATGCCGTCCATGTCTCCGTACATCCCAGTCCCTCCCCTCCCCTCTCCGTCAGATCCCGCACCTGCTGCGTGTGATGCCGTCCATGTCTCCGTACATCTCGGTCCCTCCCCTCTCCGTCAGATCCCGCACCTGCTGCGTGTGATGCCGTCCATGTCTCCTACATATCGGTCCCTCCCCTCCCCTCTCCGTCAGATCCCGCACCTGCTGCGTGTGATGCCGTCCATGTCTCCGTACATCCCAGTCCCTCCCCTCCCCTCTCCGTCAGATCCCGCACCTGCTGCGTGTGATGCCGTCCATGTCTCCTACATATCGGTCCCTCCCCTCCCCTCTCCGTCAGATCCCGCACCTGCTGCGTGTGATGCCGTCCATGTCTCCGTACATCCCAGTCCCTCCCCTCCCCTCTCCGTCAGATCCCGCACCTGCTGCGTGTGATGCCGTCCATGTCTCCGTACATCCCAGTCCCTCCCCTCCCCTCTCCGTCAGATCCCGCACCTGCTGCGTGTGATGCCGTCCATGTCTCCTACATATCGGTCCCTCCCCTCCCCTCTCCGTCAGATCCCGCACCTGCTGCGTGTGATGCCGTCCATGTCTCCGTACATCCCAGTCCCTCCCCTCCCCTCTCCGTCAGATCCCGCACCTGCTGCGTGTGATGCCGTCCATGTCTCCTACATATCGGTCCCTCCCCTCCCCTCTCCGTCAGATCCCGCACCTGCTGCGTGTGATGCCGTCCATGTCTCCGTACATCCCAGTCCCTCCCCTCCCCTCTCCGTCAGATCCCGCACCTGCTGCGTGTGATGCCGTCCATGTCTCCTACATATCGGTCCCTCCCCTCCCCTCTCCGTCAGATCCCGCACCTGCTGCGTGTGATGCCGTCCATGTCTCCGTACATCCCAGTCCCTCCCCTCTCCGTCAGATCCCGCACCTGCTGCGTGTGATGCCGTCCACGTCTCCTACATATCGGTCTCTCTCCTCCCCTCTCCGTCAGATCCCGCACCTGCTGCGTGTGATGCCGTCCACGTCTCCTACATATCGGTCCCTCCCCTCCCCTCTCCGTCAGATCCCGCACCTGCTGCGTGTGATGCCGTCCACGTCTCCTACATATCGGTCTCTCTCCTCCCCCTCTCCGTCAGATCCCGCACCTGCTGCGTGTGATGCCGTCCATGTCTCCGTACATCCCAGTCCCTCCCCTCCCCTCTCCGTCAGAGCCCGCACCTGCTGCGTGTGATGCCGTCCATGTCTCCGTACATCCCAGTCCCTCCCCTCCCCTCTCCGTCAGATCCCGCACCTGCTGCGTGTGATGCCGTCCATGTCTCCGTACATCCCAGTCCCTCCCCTCCCCTCTCCGTCAGTTCCCGCACCTGCTGCGTGTGATGCCGTCCATGTCTCCGTACATCTCGGCCCCTCCCCTCTCCGTCAGATCCCGCACCTGCTGCGTGTGATGCCGTCCACGTCTCCTACATATCGGTCCCTCCCCTCCCCTCTCCGTCAGATCCCGCACCTGCTGCGTGTGATGCCGTCCATGTCTCCGTACATCTCGGTCCCTCCCCTCTCCGTCAGATCCCGCACCTGCTGCGTGTGATGCCGTCCATGTCTCCGTACATCTCGGCCCCTCCCCTCTCCGTCAGATCCCGCACCTGCTGCGTGTGATGCCGTCCATGTCTCCGTACATCTCGGTCCCTCCCCTCTCCGTCAGATCCCGCACCTGCTGCGTGTGATGCCGTCCACGTCTCCTACATATCGGTCCCTCCCCTCCCCTCTCCGTCAGATCCCGCACCTGCTGCGTGTGATGCCGTCCATGTCTCCGTACATCCCAGTCCCTCCCCTCCCCTCTCCGTCAGATCCCGCACCTGCTGCGTGTGATGCCGTCCATGTCTCCGTACATCCCAGTCCCTCCCCTCCCCTCTCCGTCAGATCCCGCACCTGCTGCGTGTGATGCCGTCCATGTCTCCTACATATCGGTCCCTCCCCTCCCCTCTCCGACAGATCCCGCACCTGCTGCGTGTGATGCCGTCCATGTCTCCGTACATCCCAGTCCCTCCCCTCTCCTCTCCGTCAGATCCCGCACCTGCTGCGTGTGATGCCGTCCATGTCTCCGTACATCTCGGTCCCTCCCCTCTCCGTCAGATCCCGCACCTGCTGCGTGTGATGCCGTCCATGTCTCCGTACATCCCAGTCCCTCCCCTCCCCTCTCCGTCAGATCCCGCACCTGCTGCGTGTGATGCCGTCCATGTCTCCGTACATCTCGGTCCCTCCCCTCCCCTCTCCGTCAGATCCCGCACCTGCTGCGTGTGATGCCGTCCACGTCTCCTACATATCGGTCCCTCCCCTCCCCTCTCCGTCAGATCCCGCACCTGCTGCGTGTGATGCCGTCCACGTCTCCTACATATCGGTCTCTCTCCTCCCCTCTCCGTCAGATCCCGCACCTGCTGCGTGTGATGCCGTCCACGTCTCCTACATATCGGTCTCTCTCCTCCCCTCTCCGTCAGATCCCGCACCTGCTGCGTGTGATGCCGTCCATGTCTCCTACATATCGGTCCCTCCCCTCCCCTCTCCGTCAGATCCCGCACCTGCTGCGTGTGATGCCGTCCACGTCTCCTACATATCGGTCCCTCCCCTCCCCTCTCCGTCAGATCCCGCACCTGCTGCGTGTGATGCCGTCCACGTCTCCTACATATCGGTCCCTCCCCTCTCCGTCAGATCCCGCACCTGCTGCGTGTGATGCCGTCCATGTCTCCGTACATCTCGGTCACGCTGGTGTCGGCCCAGGGCGGTAAGCTGGCGCCGGGCATGTTCGTCGCTTACCGCGTCACCTTCCGCCCCGAGGAGCAATGCGACTACTACTACGAGCTGCAGTGCACCAGCGACCAGGTCACGTTCTCCGTGCCAATCATGGGTCAGTGTGCACCGACTGCCGGCACTCCACAGAGGCTGGATAGGAGCCGAAACAGGGGTATGCTATGGCATGGCGGTAGGCCGCAGGTGACTTCAATGTGCAGGGCGTTGCCGCAAACTGATGGGAGGAGACTTGATAATGTGTATGACACCAGACTTCAATCGAAATTCGCAGTTATTGCGCTATGGAAACATACAACCATGACATACTTCGTTCACTGGCCATATGGTGTGATCTACGCTGGATTACGACATTTGAAAGTAACCTTTGTTTTGTTGATTTCATCCGATAAGTTGTGTACGTTGTTCTTCCGTTGCAGCGCTCGGACCGCGCGCTATCCTGGACTTCCCCGACCGGATTGTCTTTCAGAATCACCCCGTTCACGCCGAGACGTCCAAGCTGCTGTCTGTCAAAAATGTCGGCCAAAAGGTTGCCAAGTTCTCGCTAAATGTCGCCAAGTAAGATTCGACGATGTTCGGGCGTGTTTATTTACTGACGATGGTAATATCAGATGTAAAATACCATATATTATAATCGTGTAATTATGATGTATACAATGATACGATTACCGATTTCGAACCGCCGGGCTGTGTGCTTGTCTTAATTTTCATGTCTTGTTTAACGACGTTAACTGTAGCAATAACGTCAATGAGGACGGTAACTATGATACGAATGGTGACGGTGACAGAGACAATGAAGGTGGTGACAGTGACAGTGACGATGGTGACAGTGACAGTGACAGTGACAGTGACAGTGACAGTGACAGTGACAGTGACAGTGACAGTGACAGTGACGGTGACGGTGACGGTGACGGTGACGGTGACGGTGACGGTGACGGTGACGGTGACGGTGACGGTGACGGTGACGGTGACGGTGACAGTGACAGTGACAGTGACAGTGACAGTGACAGTGACATTGACATTGACGGTGACGGTGACGGTGACGGTGACGGTGACGGTGACGGTGACGGTGGCGGTGACGGTGACGGTGACGGTGACGGTGACGGTGACGGTGACGGTGACGGTGGCGGTGGCGGTGGCGGTGGCGGTGGCGGTGACGGTGACGGTGACGGTGACGGTGACCGTGCCGGTTTCCCGTGCCCCTCAGGCCGTTCAGTGTGGAGCCTCGCTGCGGGAAACTGTCGGCCGGAGACGTGGCGCAGATTGCCATCCACTTCCTGCCCACTTCTGTCGGCCAGCACTGCGAACACGCCCTGCTCACATACGACAACGGTAAGCTGCTCTGTCGGCCAGCACTGCGAGCACGCCCTGCTCACATACGACAACGGTAAGCTGCTCTGTCGGCCAGCACTGCGAGCACGCCCTGCTCACATACGACAACGGTAAGCTGCTCTGTCGGCCAGCACTGCGAGCACGCCCTGCTCACATACGACAACGGTAAGCTGCTCTGTCGGCCAGCACTGCGAGCACGCCCTGCTCACATACGACAACGGTAAGCTGCTCTGTCGGCCAGCACTGCGAGCACGCCCTGCTCACATACGACAACGGTAAGCTGCTCTGTCGGCCAGCACTGCGAGCACGCCCTGCTCACATACGACAACGGTAAGCTGCTCTGTCGGCCAGCACTGCGAACACGCCCTGCTCACATACGACAACGGTAAGCTGCTCTGTCGGCCAGCACTGCGAGCACGCCCTGCTCACATACGACAACGGTAAGCTGCTCTGTCGGCCAGCACTGCGAGCACGCCCTGCTCACATACGACAACGGTAAGCTGCTCTGTCGGCCAGCACTGCGAGCACGCCCTGCTCACATACGACAACGGTAAGCTGCTGCTGCTGATCAGCAGCTGCTGGTGTGCGGCATGGGGCAGTCTCACATCGTGCTCATGAGCTCCATGACATCCGTCCTGTCGGCGTTTAGCATAGCCTGCAGACATTCATTTAGCTGCATACCGACTGGAATGCCATGTACTGACATTTATTCCACTAACACTTGAATTTCGGTCACAATGCCGATGCTATTGCCCATAACTCTGTATTTTGCCGAACATATTTGTTTACGATCCATTGTTCGGGTGCGGTAATCGCGAATGGTGTCGTTATTATATTGACCGTTCATCGGTAACGGAGATATTCACAGTCCGTTACCAATTCGACTGGATTATCTTCTCGTTTGTTTCCGTCTGGCAGGCGAGAAGGTGGTGATGGAGGTTCACGGCACCGGTGTAGAGGTTGACGTCGGACTCAGCAACTACACCATCCGAATGGATACCACCTTCATCGGGCTGACGTCGCGCAAGTAGGTGTGCCAGAAGATAGCGACCGCGGTGCATCTTGGCGTGGTTTAGTCGCTTCGTTATACTGGCACTGCATGACCATGTTTGCAAAGTTCTGTAACATTGGACAGGGGTTAACTAACCGTGCTGCGGCGCATTTCAGGACGGTCCGTCTGTACAACAAGAGCGCCACCCCGGCCACATTCGTGTGGCGGTGTCAGGAGACGGCCCAGCGGCCCCGGGTCCACTCCAGGTGAGAGCCGCTCCAGGCGGTGTCAGGACTCAGGAGACGGCCCCGGGTCCACTCCAGGTGAGAGCCGCTCCAGGCGGTGTCAGGAGACGGACCCTGGTCCACTCCAGGTGAGAGCTGCTCCAGGCGGTGTCAGGAGACGGCCCCGGATCCACTCCAGGTGAGAGCCGCTCCAGGCGGTGTCAGGAGACGGCCCGGGTCCACTCCAGGTGAGAGCCGCTCCAGGCGGTGTCAGGAGACGGCCCCGGGTCCACTCCAGGTGAGAGCCGCTCCAGGCGGTGTCAGGACTCAGGAGACGGCCCAGCGGCACCGGGTCCACTCCAGGAGAGAGCCGCTCCAGGCGGTGTCAGGAGACGGCCCCGGGTCCACTCCAGGTGAGAGCCGCTCCAGGCGGTGTCAGGAGACGGACCCTGGTCCACTCCAGGTGAGAGCCGTTCCAGGCGGTGTCAGGACTCAGGAGACGGCCCAGCGGCCCCGGGTCCACTCCAGGTGAGAGCCGCTCCAGGCGGTGTCAGGAGACGGACCCTGGTCCACTCCAGGTGAGAGCCGCTCCAGGCGGTGTCAGGACTCAGGAGACGGCCGCGGGTCCACTCCAGGTGAGAGCCGCTCCAGGCGGTGTCAGGAGACGGACCCTGGTCCACTCCAGGTGAGACCCGCTCCAGGCGGTGTCAGAAGGCCCCGGGTCCACTCCAGGTGAGAGGCACTTCGGTCGGCAGTGACGGAAGACACTTTTGTTTTGGATGCAGATGGAAATGGCACCAGCTGATCTCCCAAAACACAGGACTGGCTTTACGAGTCATTGATTAGGTCAGCTGATGCCACTGTTGCCTGGTGTGTATAAGCTAAAGCGTTGACCTATCACCCCAGCAGTGCTCCGGTTGGCGAGAGGACAGCCCCGGCCGATCCGTCGCTGATGGCCAGTCTGACGGCCGGCGCCCGCGTGCAGCTGCCGCCGTCCGCTCTCCGGAACCACGCCGAGACCGGGGCAGAAGAGGCCTTTCAGCACCCCATCTTCAGTATCGAGCCGCTGGTGAGACGTCACGCTCAGGGTTTGGTGCAGAACGTTGGCTACGCCGGTCAGCTTTCCTCGCACAGAAAACACAGGCGCGGCGCCAAGGGACAAGGCACCGGTGTCAGGGAATGTACTGACCAGGGCTGCGGAGTCGACATAATTTTAGCAACTCCGACTCCGACTCCGACCTGAAAAAATCGACTATTTTTATATATATTTTATTAAGCATATCACCAACAGAGTCGCCCCCACTGACAGGTGAAGTCACATAGTAAAACCGATAACACGATCACTCCATAAAGTACATCGAAACATTAGCAAGATATAAATAGTGTACACAATACAAAGTGAACTGATAAATGATGTAAGATAAAAATAGCGACCGTAAAAGACGAGTTACAGATATGCTATATAAGTGATGACATGTTTTCTAAAAGTGTTAAAATGATCTACAAGAAAATCCACCTCTGGGACGCTGTTTAAAAAAGAGTTGACTAGCCTAGGTACCCTGCAGAGTAGACTGGCCTTCACGGTGTTAACGCGGGGGCAGATCTCGTGTAACAGCTTGTGAGTGCGGGTCGTTCGAGCTGGTGCATCAAGTGAAAAGCTTGTTAGCAAAGTTTGAGAATCTAATTTCGAGTGGAAAATGTTCCTGATGAACAATAGGTCATGCTGAATCCTACGAGCTGATAAAGAAGGTATCCGGAAGTGTTGTAACAAGTCTGAGTATGCTAAAGAAGTGGTATGACCAGATACAATACTATTTAGAAGCCAAATTATACATTTGTGTTGAACTTGATCGACCCGCACTGTGTGGGAATCAGCCGCGCCCGCCCAGATCACGCTACCATATTCTAAAATTGAGCGTACGTTGGAGAAGTAAGCGCACAGTAGAGCGTTTGTGTTAAACTTTGAACCATGAGAACCGGTTTGAGAAGAGCGAATTAGTAGTCCGAGCGATCTATTGGCTCTTCTGACAACATTTGTGACCTGGGGAGCAAATGTAAGTTTGGTGTCTAGAATGATGCCCAAGTCGCGAATTTCTCCAACGCGCTCGAGTTTTGAAGCACTAATAAAATATATTGTCTGGACGGGCGCGCGCCTGAGGGTCATAGGGAATTACTTGCATTTTTGGGGATTCAGAGTTAGTCCCCATCTGGCGGACCAGGCTGCCAGACGATCGAGATCCTGTTGCAGCAGTAGTCCGTCAGATGGGGAAGTAATTTTGCGATAGATTTTGACGTCATCGGCGTACAGAAGGCAGCCGGACTGAATTTCAAGTGGTAAGTCATTGATGAATAATGAAAAGAGAAGTGGAGCCAAAAGAGAACCTTCTGGAACACCAGACGTTACTGGTTTCCAGTCGGAGGTTTTGCCACTCTGACTCCGGCCTATATCCGTTATCCAACCGCATGCTAGAAAGCAATATCTGGAATGCCATCTATTTTTTGTTTGTCTTTATTCTTAACAGTATGGAGAACAATGCTACGCTGCCCGAGCACGGGCGCAGCGTGCCGGCCGCGCGTCCAGCCCAGTTGCGCTCGCCTGCAGGCGGCGGATCCCCCGAAACAGGCACCGAGCGGCGAGCGCAGCCGCCGCCGGCCCATCTTGCAGGAACTGGGCTTCAGCTCCAGCTCATTCCAGTTCATCTTCGCTGGAGCCGCTGCTGCTCCCACTGGAGCCGCTGTCTTACAGCTGGCCAGTCAGTGCGCCGCTCTCCGCCGCCTCGCCTCCGGCAACCAAGTCTACCAGTCAGGGTTGTGAATTTCCAAAAAGCATTGGGGGTGCTCAAGAGCGGTTGTAAGAGAGCATCGTGCGAGCATCGTGCCATGTCCCCAAACGACTGCAATCGACTGAAAAGTATATTTTTTCTTCTGATTTTTAAGGAAATCAAACAACCTTTAAAAAGTCGAGTTTGTTTTAAACATAGTTAAATGCACAAGCGAGCTAGATCGTTTGTGGTCGTGCCACAGCCACTGACCAGTGTTTGGCTAAACACTTCAAAACTCACAGGACGTAATCAAGCCAACGACCCTGCTATCTCGGATTTATTTTATATCGGTGAACTAAGGTCAGGTCAGTATCGCAACCTTCACCATTATAAGTCAACGAGAAAATATACAAATGTTTTCGTATCAGAGGATATGCATTAGATCAAAATAATTATTTTAAGATTATGCTATTATATCTCATTGATGACCCAAGAACAATTCTTGCTCAGTGACCCCTACAAGATCGAGTGAGGTCATCTGAGGTGACCAGCACTTTTTGCCAATAATTTTTGATAGCATAAAATTAAGACAAGAGCGTGAGACCGGCACCAGTGTGTATGTCTCGTGGAGACGCGTCCGACATTGCGCAGCACGACATACCTGGCTCACCACATGACCTTGAATTACCTTGACCTGAGGTCAAATTTTGCAGTTGACTTAGGACTGGTAACCTGGTCACCATGGTATGATTCGAATCTCTCTGTCGAAACAAGCACAATGACGTTAAAATGGGCGTCGTGTGACCATAAGAGTCGGTGCGTCCAAAACCCCAATTATCATCAGATGACGTTACAATTATTGTCCTATCTTATCAGGCGGAAATCTACCGCTAGATGAGTAAACTATAGGTTTCATTTTCCACTCATTTTTTTCGAAAGGGGTGAAAAGTTAATGTTCCTAGGCCGACAATTATTCTACCGACCAAAGTAATCGCCAATTGCCAAAAAGTCGACTACGACTCCGGGCCGGAGTCGGAGTCGGTAAATTTTAGAGACTCCGACTCCGACTCCGACTCCGACTCCGACTCCGACTCCGACTCCGACTCCGACTCCGACTCCGCAGCCCTGGTACTGACTGACGTCATCCAATACTGGGCCGCGATTGGCCAGTTTTCGAAAGAAACCGCCGAATTTCTATATTATTTTATATCCTATGTCGAAGCTACTAAGCAAAGCAAAGGATTTTTTGCACCACACTCATTCTTTTTCTGTCCGCGCCATACCTCTGCTATCTCAGTTCAAAACACGCGAACGATTCCTTTAATGTGATACAAAGGTGACCAGTACCGCTGCATCAGTTATACTGACCTCACCTGACCTGACCTATTGCAGCGGGGCGAAGTGTGGCCGGATTCAGCCGTGGACATCACAGCTATCTTCCAGCCCGACTCGGAGGGCGAGGCGGACTGTATTGCCTTCTGCCAGGTGTGTATAGTACTGTATACCACCTAGATACGTGACGGGCGGTCTGCCAAGTACTGAGTCGAAAAACGTTACATTTACAAACAGATCGTGCAAAATCCAGTCTCCATCATACATTGGCATTTTTGCGACGATTGTGTCTTAAATGTTCCACTTAGTGTTTCGGAAGCCAATATTTACCCGGTAATGACCGTCTTCGGCTGTGTAAAAGGTAACAACGTATTGGTGTGTCTTGTTCACTGTTCAGTCAGGAGGGTGGCTGCTGTTATACTTAACGAGTGGCATAATATAACGAATTGCGTGCGCCTTATGCACAGGTGACAGGCCGGGCCATCCGGCTGCCTCTGCACATCTCCGGCCGCGGCCGTGGGGCCGACGTGCAGCTGTCCCTCGACTCTCTCGACATCGGCGCCGTCTTCAAGAACTCCGTCTTCAACTACGAAGTCAGTCCGGTCTATGTAGCGCACAGTCAGTCCGGTCTATGTAGCGCACAGCAGTATTATATCTGTCAGTCTTCCGTGTAATCATGATTCACGACAGGAGGCTGCAAGCAAACGTCAGCTAGCGTCAATCGGGCTACATATGCGTAACCCGACGGCGAGTGTCTCCAAGTACAATGGTCTGTTTCATCCTCCACCGCGTAACCCGACGGCGAGTGTCTCAAGTACAATGGTCTGTTTCATCCTCCACCGTGTAACCCGACGGCGAGTGTCTCCAAGTACAATGGTCTGTTTCATCCTCCACCGTGTAACCCGACGGCGGTGTCTCCAAGTACAATGGTCTGTTTCATCCTCCACCGTGTAACCCGACGGCGAGTGTCTCCAAGTACAATGGTCTGTTTCATCCTCCACCGTGTAACCCGACGGCGAGTGTCTCCAAGTACAATGGTCTGTTTCATCCTCCACCGTGTAACCCGACGGCGGTGTCTCCAAGTACAATGGTCTGTTTCATCCTCCACCGTGTAACCCGACGGCGAGTGTCTCCAAGTACAATGGTCTGTTTCATCCTCCACCGCGTAACCCGACGGCGAGTGTCTCAAGTACAATGGTCTGTTTCATCCTCCACCGTGTAACCCGACGGCGAGTGTCTCCAAGTACAATGGTCTGTTTCATCCTCCACCGTGTAACCCGACGGCGAGTGTCTCCAAGTACAATGGTCTGTTTCATCCTCCACCGTGTAACCCGACGGCGAGTGTCTCCAAGTACAATGGTCTGTTTCATCCTCCACCGTGTAACCCGACGGCGAGTGTCTCCAAGTACAATGGTCTGTTTCATCCTCCACCGTGTAACCCGACGGCGGTGTCTCCAAGTACAATGGTCTGTTTCATCCTCCACCGTGTAACCCGACGGCGAGTGTCTCCAAGTACAATGGTCTGTTTCATCCTCCACCGTGTAACCCGACGGCGAGTGTCTCCAAGTACAATGGTCTGTTTCATCCTCCACCGTGTAACCCGACGGCGAGTGTCTCCAAGTACAATGGTCTGTTTCATCCTCCACCGTGTAACCCGACGGCGGTGTCTCCAAGTACAATGGTCTGTTTCATCCTCCACCGTGTAACCCGACGGCGGTGTCTCCAAGTACAATGGTCTGTTTCATCCTCCACCGTGTAACCCGACGGCGAGTGTCTCCAAGTACAATGGTCTGTTTCATCCTCCACCGTGTAACCCGACGGCGAGTGTCTCCAAGTACAATGGTCTGTTTCATCCTCCACCGCGTAACCCGACGGCGAGTGTCTCCAAGTACAATGGTCTGTTTCATCCTCCACCGTGTAACCCGACGGCGAGTGTCTCCAAGTACAATGGTCTGTTTCATCCTCCACCGTGTAACCCGACGGCGAGTGTCTCCAAGTACAATGGTCTGTTTCATCCTCCACCGTGTAACCCGACGGCGAGTGTCTCCAAGTACAATGGTCTGTTTCATCCTCCACCGTGTAACCCGACGGCGAGTGTCTCCAAGTACAATGGTCTGTTTCATCCTCCACCGTGTAACCCGACGGCGAGTGTCTCCAAGTACAATGGTCTGTTTCATCCTCCACCGCGTAACCCGACGGCGGTGTCTCCAAGTACAATGGTCTGTTTCATCCTCCACCGTGTAACCCGACGGCGAGTGTCTCAAGTACAATGGTCTGTTTCATCCTCCACCGTGCCACTGAGTCGAAACAATATCCAAAAATTGAGTCACTGTACTTCACATAACATGGTCAATTATGGTGCACCACATTAGCGCCGCGCCGAATGTTCCGTACCCGGTGTGTGTGTGTGTGTGTGTGTGTGTGTGTGTGTGTGTGTGTGTGTGTGTGTGTGTGTGTGTGTGTGTGTGTGTGTGTGTCTGTGTCTGTGTCTGTGTCTGTGTCTGTGTCTGTGTCTGTGTCTGTGTCTGTGTCTGTGTCTGTGTCTGTGTCTGTGTCTGTGTCTGTGTCTGTGTCTGTGTCTGTGTCTGTGTCTGTGTCTGTGTCTGTGTCTGTGTCTGTGTCTGTGTCTGTGTCTGTGTCTGTGTCTGTGTCTGTGTCTGTGTCTGTGTCTGTGTCTGTGTCTGTGTCTGTGTCTGTGTCTGTGTCTGTGTCTGTGTCTGTGTCTGTGTCTGTGTCTGTGTCTGTGTCTGTGTCTGTGTCTGTGTCTGTGTCTGTGTCTGTGTCTGTGTCTGTGTCTGTGTCTGTGTCTGTGTCTGTGTCTGTGTCTGTGTCTGTGTCTGTGTCTGTGTCTGTGTCTGTGTCTGTGTCTGTGTCTGTGTCTGTGTCTGTGTCTGTGTCTGTGTCTGTGTCTGTGTCTGTGTCTGTGTCTGTGTCTGTGTCTGTGTCTGTGTCTGTGTCTGTGTCTGTGTCTGTGTCTGTGTCTGTGTCTGTGTCTGTGTCTGTGTCTGTGTCTGTGTCTGTGTCTGTGTCTGTGTCTGTGTCTGTGTCTGTGTCTGTGTCTGTGTCTGTGTCTGTGTCTGTGTCTGTGTCTGTGTCTGTGTCTGTGTCTGTGTCTGTGTCTGTGTCTGTGTCTGTGTCTGTGTCTGTGTCTGTGTCTGTGTCTGTGTCTGTGTCTGTGTCTGTGTCTGTGTCTGTGTCTGTGTCTGTGTCTGTGTCTGTGTCTGTGTCTGTGTCTGTGTCTGTGTCTGTGTCTGTGTCTGTGTCTGTGTCTGTGTCTGTGTCTGTGTCTGTGTCTGTGTCTGTGTCTGTGTCTGTGTCTGTGTCTGTGTCTGTGTCTGTGTCTGTGTCTGTGTCTGTGTCTGTGTCTGTGTCTGTGTCTGTGTCTGTGTCTGTGTCTGTGTCTGTGTCTGTGTCTGTGTCTGTGTCTGTGTCTGTGTCTGTGTCTGTGTCTGTGTCTGTGTCTGTGTCTGTGTCTGTGTCTGTGTCTGTGTCTGTGTCTGTGTCTGTGTCTGTGTCTGTGTCTGTGTCTGTGTCTGTGTCTGTGTCTGTGTCTGTGTCTGTGTCTGTGTCTGTGTCTGTGTCTGTGTCTGTGTCTGTGTCTGTGTCTGTGTCTGTGTCTGTGTCTGTGTCTGTGTCTGTGTCTGTGTCTGTGTCTGTGTCTGTGTCTGTGTCTGTGTCTGTGTCTGTGTCTGTGTCTGTGTCTGTGTCTGTGTCTGTGTCTGTGTCTGTGTCTGTGTCTGTGTCTGTGTCTGTGTCTGTGTCTGTGTCTGTGTCTGTGTCTGTGTCTGTGTCTGTGTCTGTGTCTGTGTCTGTGTCTGTGTCTGTGTCTGTGTCTGTGTCTGTGTCTGTGTCTGTGTCTGTGTCTGTGTCTGTGTCTGTGTCTGTGTCTGTGTCTGTGTCTGTGTCTGTGTCTGTGTCTGTGTCTGTGTCTGTGTCTGTGTCTGTGTCTGTGTCTGTGTCTGTGTCTGTGTCTGTGTCTGTGTCTGTGTCTGTGTCTGTGTCTGTGTCTGTGTCTGTGTCTGTGTCTGTGTCTGTGTCTGTGTCTGTGTCTGTGTCTGTGTCTGTGTCTGTGTCTGTGTCTGTGTCTGTGTCTGTGTCTGTGTCTGTGTCTGTGTCTGTGTCTGTGTCTGTGTCTGTGTCTGTGTCTGTGTCTGTGTCTGTGTCTGTGTCTGTGTCTGTGTCTGTGTCTGTGTCTGTGTCTGTGTCTGTGTCTGTGTCTGTGTCTGTGTCTGTGTCTGTGTCTGTGTCTGTGTCTGTGTCTGTGTCTGTGTCTGTGTCTGTGTCTGTGTCTGTGTCTGTGTCTGTGTCTGTGTCTGTGTCTGTGTCTGTGTCTGTGTCTGTGTCTGTGTCTGTGTCTGTGTCTGTGTCTGTGTCTGTGTCTGTGTCTGTGTCTGTGTCTGTGTCTGTGTCTGTGTCTGTGTCTGTGTCTGTGTCTGTGTCTGTGTCTGTGTCTGTGTCTGTGTCTGTGTCTGTGTCTGTGTCTGTGTCTGTGTCTGTGTCTGTGTCTGTGTCTGTGTCTGTGTCTGTGTCTGTGTCTGTGTCTGTGTCTGTGTCTGTGTCTGTGTCTGTGTCTGTGTCTGTGTCTGTGTCTGTGTCTGTGTCTGTGTCTGTGTCTGTGTCTGTGTCTGTGTCTGTGTCTGTGTCTGTGTCTGTGTCTGTGTCTGTGTCTGTGTCTGTGTCTGTGTCTGTGTCTGTGTCTGTGTCTGTGTCTGTGTCTGTGTCTGTGTCTGTGTCTGTGTCTGTGTCTGTGTCTGTGTCTGTGTCTGTGTCTGTGTCTGTGTCTGTGTCTGTGTCTGTGTCTGTGTCTGTGTCTGTGTCTGTGTCTGTGTCTGTGTCTGTGTCTGTGTCTGTGTCTGTGTCTGTGTCTGTGTCTGTGTCTGTGTCTGTGTCTGTGTCTGTGTCTGTGTCTGTGTCTGTGTCTGTGTCTGTGTCTGTGTCTGTGTCTGTGTCTGTGTCTGTGTCTGTGTCTGTGTCTGTGTCTGTGTCTGTGTCTGTGTCTGTGTCTGTGTCTGTGTCTGTGTCTGTGTCTGTGTCTGTGTCTGTGTCTGTGTCTGTGTCTGTGTCTGTGTCTGTGTCTGTGTCTGTGTCTGTGTCTGTGTCTGTGTCTGTGTCTGTGTCTGTGTCTGTGTCTGTGTCTGTGTCTGTGTCTGTGTCTGTGTCTGTGTCTGTGTCTGTGTCTGTGTCTGTGTCTGTGTCTGTGTCTGTGTCTGTGTCTGTGTCTGTGTCTGTGTCTGTGTCTGTGTCTGTGTCTGTGTCTGTGTCTGTGTCTGTGTCTGTGTCTGTGTCTGTGTCTGTGTCTGTGTCTGTGTCTGTGTCTGTGTCTGTGTCTGTGTCTGTGTCTGTGTCTGTGTCTGTGTCTGTGTCTGTGTCTGTGTCTGTGTCTGTGTCTGTGTCTGTGTCTGTGTCTGTGTCTGTGTCTGTGTCTGTGTCTGTGTCTGTGTCTGTGTCTGTGTCTGTGTCTGTGTCTGTGTCTGTGTCTGTGTCTGTGTCTGTGTCTGTGTCTGTGTCTGTGTCTGTGTCTGTGTCTGTGTCTGTGTCTGTGTCTGTGTCTGTGTCTGTGTCTGTGTCTGTGTCTGTGTCTGTGTCTGTGTCTGTGTCTGTGTCTGTGTCTGTGTCTGTGTCTGTGTCTGTGTCTGTGTCTGTGTCTGTGTCTGTGTCTGTGTCTGTGTCTGTGTCTGTGTCTGTGTCTGTGTCTGTGTCTGTGTCTGTGTCTGTGTCTGTGTCTGTGTCTGTGTCTGTGTCTGTGTCTGTGTCTGTGTCTGTGTCTGTGTCTGTGTCTGTGTCTGTGTCTGTGTCTGTGTCTGTGTCTGTGTCTGTGTCTGTGTCTGTGTCTGTGTCTGTGTCTGTGTCTGTGTCTGTGTCTGTGTCTGTGTCTGTGTCTGTGTCTGTGTCTGTGTCTGTGTCTGTGTCTGTGTCTGTGTCTGTGTCTGTGTCTGTGTCTGTGTCTGTGTCTGTGTCTGTGTCTGTGTCTGTGTCTGTGTCTGTGTCTGTGTCTGTGTCTGTGTCTGTGTCTGTGTCTGTGTCTGTGTCTGTGTCTGTGTCTGTGTCTGTGTCTGTGTCTGTGTCTGTGTCTGTGTCTGTGTCTGTGTCTGTGTCTGTGTCTGTGTCTGTGTCTGTGTCTGTGTCTGTGTCTGTGTCTGTGTCTGTGTCTGTGTCTGTGTCTGTGTCTGTGTCTGTGTCTGTGTCTGTGTCTGTGTCTGTGTCTGTGTCTGTGTCTGTGTCTGTGTCTGTGTCTGTGTCTGTGTCTGTGTCTGTGTCTGTGTCTGTGTCTGTGTCTGTGTCTGTGTCTGTGTCTGTGTCTGTGTCTGTGTCTGTGTCTGTGTCTGTGTCTGTGTCTGTGTCTGTGTCTGTGTCTGTGTCTGTGTCTGTGTCTGTGTCTGTGTCTGTGTCTGTGTCTGTGTCTGTGTCTGTGTCTGTGTCTGTGTCTGTGTCTGTGTCTGTGTCTGTGTCTGTGTCTGTGTCTGTGTCTGTGTCTGTGTCTGTGTCTGTGTCTGTGTCTGTGTCTGTGTCTGTGTCTGTGTCTGTGTCTGTGTCTGTGTCTGTGTCTGTGTCTGTGTCTGTGTCTGTGTCTGTGTCTGTGTCTGTGTCTGTGTCTGTGTCTGTGTCTGTGTCTGTGTCTGTGTCTGTGTCTGTGTCTGTGTCTGTGTCTGTGTCTGTGTCTGTGTCTGTGTCTGTGTCTGTGTCTGTGTCTGTGTCTGTGTCTGTGTCTGTGTCTGTGTCTGTGTCTGTGTCTGTGTCTGTGTCTGTGTCTGTGTCTGTGTCTGTGTCTGTGTCTGTGTCTGTGTCTGTGTCTGTGTCTGTGTCTGTGTCTGTGTCTGTGTCTGTGTCTGTGTCTGTGTCTGTGTCTGTGTCTGTGTCTGTGTCTGTGTCTGTGTCTGTGTCTGTGTCTGTGTCTGTGTCTGTGTCTGTGTCTGTGTCTGTGTCTGTGTCTGTGTCTGTGTCTGTGTCTGTGTCTGTGTCTGTGTCTGTGTCTGTGTCTGTGTCTGTGTCTGTGTCTGTGTCTGTGTCTGTGTCTGTGTCTGTGTCTGTGTCTGTGTCTGTGTCTGTGTCTGTGTCTGTGTCTGTGTCTGTGTCTGTGTCTGTGTCTGTGTCTGTGTCTGTGTCTGTGTCTGTGTCTGTGTCTGTGTCTGTGTCTGTGTCTGTGTCTGTGTCTGTGTCTGTGTCTGTGTCTGTGTCTGTGTCTGTGTCTGTGTCTGTGTCTGTGTCTGTGTCTGTGTCTGTGTCTGTGTCTGTGTCTGTGTCTGTGTCTGTGTCTGTGTCTGTGTCTGTGTCTGTGTCTGTGTCTGTGTCTGTGTCTGTGTCTGTGTCTGTGTCTGTGTCTGTGTCTGTGTCTGTGTCTGTGTCTGTGTCTGTGTCTGTGTCTGTGTCTGTGTCTGTGTCTGTGTCTGTGTCTGTGTCTGTGTCTGTGTCTGTGTCTGTGTCTGTGTCTGTGTCTGTGTCTGTGTCTGTGTCTGTGTCTGTGTCTGTGTCTGTGTCTGTGTCTGTGTCTGTGTGTGTGTGTGTGTGTGCGTGCGTGCGTGCGTGCGTGCGTGCGTGCGTGCGTGTGCGCGCGCGCGCGCGCGTGCGTGCGTGCGTGCGTGCGTGCGTGCGTGCGTGCGTGTGTGTGTGTGCGCTCACCTTTTTCTGTTGCTTCCCTTTTTGGCACAACTCGGTCTCAGCTGCTCCCTTGTCTGATCCCGGTTTGCCTTATCCTCCACCTCGCGGGCGGCACATTCTGCTGAAAGACGCCAAAGTTTTGCCAAAGATGTATGGCGGCTAGGTTAGCACAGTGCTGGTGCGATGGCGTGGTCATCGCGCCGCCGGCGTCATCTGTCGCGCGGCGCGTTGACGGCGAGGCAGGCCCGGCACACATAGAGGCGCGGGCCCCGGATGTACCGCCGGTATGATGTTCCCTGTCGTCTGCCGGACGCCTGGAGGGCACCGTCGGAGCTGGTGCCCCTGTGGGCTGGCGTGTGCCTGAGGAGCAGCCAGCGGGCGGCGCGGGAAGAGCGGCCATCGTATGGCCGCCGGCCTCGATGAGCGAGTCCGGGGCCAGTCATGTTAGTGGGGTTACTGGGCGACACGCGAGCCGCCGGAATTTTGCCGACCCGCGGTCCGTCTGGATGCTGGCTGACTGTCGGGCGCCGCGCGGGCCGCCTGAATGGTGCCGACCCGCGGTCCGTCTGGATGCTGGCTGACTGTCGGGCGCAGCGCGGGCCGCCTGAATGGTGCCGACCCGCGGTCCGTCTGGATGCTGGCTGACTGTCGGGCGCCGCGCGGGCCGCCTCAATGATACTGACCAGCGGGCCAGGTTAATCAGAAGGAGGGCTGCTGGGCGCAGTCAAGCACGATCATATGCACGGCATATTGCATTCTGAATGCGGTGATGTGTTATGGACAAGTACGTCGGAGGTCTAGCTTATCAGCTATCCAGGCATTTCAGGTCCAGCACCAAGACTGCTGGAGCTCAGGAGCCCTACCTCACTCAGAGCGGCGCCACCGTCCCCGGTCATCACGTGTAGTCTCACGGAGCGGCGCCACCGTCCCCGGTCATCACGTGTAGTCTCACGGGGCGGCGCCACCGTCCCCGGTCATCACGTGTAGTCTCACGGAGCGGCGCCACCGTCCCCGGTCATCACGTGTAGTCTCACGGAGCGGCGCCACCGTCCCCGGTCATCACGTGTAGTCTCACGGAGCGGCGCCACCGTCCCCGGTCATCACGTGTAGTCTCACGGAGCGGCGCCACCGTCCCCGGTCATCACGTGTAGTCTCACGGAGCGGCGCCACCGTCCCCGGTCATCACGTGTAGTCTCACGGAGCGGCGCCACCGTCCCCGGTCATCACGTGTAGTCTCACGGAGCGGCGCCACCGTCCCCGGTCATCACGTGTAGTCTCACGGAGCGGCGCCACCGTCCCCGGTCATCACGTGTAGTCTCACGGAGCGGCGCCACCGTCCCCGGTCATCACGTGTAGTCTCACGGAGCGGCGCCACCGTCCCCGGTCATCACGTGTAGTCTCACGGAGCGGCGCCACCGTCCCCGGTCATCACGTGTAGTCTCACGGAGCGGCGCCACCGTCCCCGGTCATCACGTGTAGTCTCACGGAGCGGCGTCACCGTCCCCGGTCCTGTCTTCAGGTGGTGGCGGTGAACCGGGGCGACATCCCGGCCACCCTGCAGCCGCTGCCGGGCACCTCGGCCTGGGCGCGACACATCAGCTTCCGGCCCAGCCAGATGCAGCTCCACCCCAAGGACCACCGCACGCTGGTGCTGACGCTGGACGCGCAGATCCTTGGCCAGCTGGACGAGAGGTTCAGCGTGCAGGTGTCGGGCGCCAGCCGACCGCTCTCGCTTCACCTCAGGTCGGTCACGGCACTCGCCGCTCCACTGGCTGGTACTCTGTACGCGCTGAGGCGGAGTGGTACTGCTCGCTCCACCTCAGGTCGGTCACGGCACTCGCCGCTCCACTGGCTGGTACTCTGTACGCGCTGAGGCGGAGTGGTGCTGCTCGCTCCACCTCAGGTCGGTCACGGCACTCGCCGCTCCACTGGCTGGTACTCTGTACGCGCTGAGGCGGAGTGGTGCCGCCTCTTGAGATAGGGATGCAAATGGAATGCACGGCAATGGACCGACACGGGGAAGAGAAAACTCAGGGCCGGCTGACAGCTAGGAAAGAAAACTTGATTAAACATTTGACGTTGACGCAGGTGTGTGTTGCTGACGCGATATTCGTAAAATGGTGCTGGCAAGCGCTTATAGTCTCCGTTACCTGCAAATGTCCTGCAGTGACGGCATGCCTGTATAATCAGCGGGACGCTCTGTATGTAGTAACATCTGCCCTGATCCACCGGTCTGTACCGCAGGGGCCGTGTGACCCCGCCGACGCTCTGTAGTAACATCTGCCCTGGCCCACCGGTCTGTACCGCAGGGGCCGTGTGATCCCGCCGACGCTCTGTAGTAACATCTGCCCTGGCCCACCGGTCTGCACTGCAGGGGCCGTGTGATCCCGCCCACGCTCTGTAGTAACATCTGCCCTGACCCACCGGTCTGCACTGCAGGGGCCGTGTGATCCCGCCCACGCTCTGTAGTAACATCTGCCCTGACCCACCGGTCTGCACTGCAGGGGCCGTGTGATCCCGCCCACGCTCTGTAGTAACATCTGCCCTGACCCACCGGTCTGCACTGCAGGGGCCGTGTGATCCCGCCCACGCTCTGTAGTAACATCTGCCCTGACCCACCGGTCTGCACTGCAGGGGCCGTGTGATCCCGCCCACGCTCTGTAGTAACATCTGCCCTGACCCACCGGTCTGTACCGCAGGGGCCGTGTGATCCCGCCGACGCTCTGTATGTAGTAACATCTGCCCTGATCCACCAGTCTGTACTGCAGGGGCCATGTGATCCCGCCCACGCTCTGTAGTAACATCTGCCCTGACCCACCGGTCTGTACCGCAGGGGCCGTGTGATCCCGCCGACGCTCTGTATGTAGTAACATCTGCCCTGACCCACCGGTCTGTACCGCAGGGGCCGTGTGACCCCGCTGACGCTCTGTAGTAACATCTGCCCTGACCCACCGGTCTGCACTGCAGGGGCCGTGTGATCCCGCCCACGCTCTGTATGTAGTAACATCTGCCCTGACCCACCGGTCTGTACCGCAGGGGCCGTGTGATCCCGCCGACGCTCTGTAGTAACATCTGCCCTGACCCACCGGTCTGCACTGCAGGGGCCGTGTGATCCCGCCGACGCTCTGCAGTAACATCTGCCCTGGCCCACCGTTCTGCACTGCAGGGGCCGTGTGATCCCACCGACGCTCTGTATGTAGTAACATCAGCCCTGACCCACCGATCTGCACTGCAGGGACCGTGTGATCCCGCCCACGCTCTGTATGTAGTAACATCTGCCCTGACCCACCGGTCTGCACTGCAGGGGTCGTGTGATCCCGCCCACGCTCTGTATGTAGTAACATCTGCCCTGACCCACCGGTCTGCACTGCAGGGGTCGTGTGATCCCGCCGACGCTCGAGTTTGACTCGGCGCTGCTCGACTTCGGCGTGGCGGCGTTCGGATTCCGTAAGGTGCTGCGCTGCCGCCTGAAGAACACGTCGCTGGTGCCGGTCGAGTTCAGTCTGAGCGTGCCTGACGACGGCCGCGACCCGGCCATACGACAGGAGAAACTGGCCGCCCACTTGTACCAGGTCAGTCGTCTAGCGATTGGAGAAACATGGCCATAAATTAAGAGCAACTGGTCAACCATATTTCTACCTGGTTCATCACACATGTTTTTCTTAGGTATCTGGTATCGGTGATGACCTGAAATGTGATTGGGGAGTATTTTTGGAGCATGGTTTACAAGAATCCGCGACAACTTATTCTGGTCCGCTCAGTACCTAGTCGACACATATCACTCGTATGAACATCTTGCCAAAGCACAATATGTTGTCATCATCATCATCGAGACTCGTGTGTTCGCCCGTTCCTCAGGTGGTGAAGAAGGGCCTGAGCAGCACGCCGCGGGAATTCACCCTGAAGCCCAGCCGAGGCGTGCTGCAGCCGCAGAGCAGCGTCAGCATCAAGGTGCGTCCCGTCCCTCCCGACCCGGAGTGGTAGGTCCCAATTCAACCGTTTGGCGGTGACCCAGTTCTGTCGTAGCAGAGTCCAGCATCTGGTGACGGCCAAGGGATTTGGAACACATGGTCCAAAGCAGGATACGGCGGCGGCCAGGGGTGGCGGATTTCGCTCGCCTGTCTCCATGAAGCCACTATCCACAAACGAACCTGTGCGTTGTCCGACCTGTTCTGTCCGTCGACTAAGCTTCCTCTCCCGTCCACTGCAGGTGGAGCTGGTGCCGAACACGGCGCGCCGGATCGTCACCCGGCTGCGGGTGGACATTGACGGCGTGAAGGAGGCCCTCTACTCCATCCCAGTCTCGGCCGAGTGTGTGGCCGCCGACGTCCAGCTGAGCGCGCCGGACGTGCTGCTCGGACGACACTTCAAGGGCCGCTCGGCGGACGGCGCTGTCACGCTGGTCAACAGGTCACCCATCGCCGCCAGGTTCTTCCTCCTGCCCCAGGAGGTGAGGCCCTCTCCCCTCTCCCCTGGGGAGGGAGGGGGGTGCCGGACCAAAAGTCGAATGGCAAAAAGTAAACGGATGTTAAGTAAAGGGACATTTAGTCAATAGTAAAAAGTCAAAAGTCCTAAAAGTCGGCGGGCAAAGAGTCGACGTGGAAAAAGTCAACGGTGAAAAAGTCAAACGAATAAAAAGTAAATTGACGAAAAGTCAACAGGGTAAAAAGTCAACTGTCAAAAAGTCGACATGGAAAAAAGTCGACGGACCAAAAGTCAAACGGATAAAAAGTCAAGTGACAAAAAGTCAACAGGGTAAAAAGTCAACAGACGAAAAGCAAAAGTCAAAAGATAAAAAGTAAACGGACGGAAAGTTAAGGGGTAAAAAGTCGACGTCCCTAAAAGTCAAAAGACGAAAAGTCGAAATGGCAAAAAGTCGAAGGATAAAAAGTAGAAATGGTAAAAAGTCCAAAAGTCGAAAGATGAAAAGTAAAAAAACGTAAAAAGTCGAGATGGAAAAAAAATACGTAAAAAGTCAAATAGCAAAAAGTCGACGTCGATAAAGGTCGAAAGATGAAGAGTAAAAAGGTAAAAAGTCGAAATGGCAAAAAGTCAATGACGATAATCAGTTCATTTGGTCCATTCAATTTTCGTCTCTTGACTTCCCGTTCATTCCATTCTTTTCTTTGGACTATCCGACTATTAACCCGCCATTGACTGGGGGAGGAGGAGGAGGAGGAGGAGGAGGAGGAGGAGGAGGAGGAGGAGGAGGAGGAGGAGGAGGAGGAGGAGGAGGAGGAGGAGGAGGAGGAGGAGGAGGAGGAGGAGGAGGAGGAGGAGGAGGAGGAGGAGGAGGAGGAGGAGGAGGAGGAGGAGGAGGAGGAGGAGGAGGAGGAGGAGGAGGAGGAGGAGGAGGAGGAGGAGGAGGAGGAGGAGGAGGAGGAGGAGGAGGAGGAGGAGGAGGAGGAGGAGGAGGAGGAGGAGGAGGAGGAGGAGGAGGAGGAGGAAGGGGAAGGGGAAGGGAAGGGAAGGGAAGGGGAAGGGGAAGGGGAAGGGGAAGGGGAAGGGGAAGGGGAAGGGGAAGGGGAAGGGGAAGGGGAAGGGGAGGGGAGGGGAGGGGAGGGGAGGGGGAGGGAAGGAAGGGCGGGGCGGGGCGGGGCGGGGCGGGGCGGGGCGGGGCGGGGCGGGGCGGGGCGGGGGGGGGGGGGGGGCGTTTACCCCCCTGATGAATTTTCGTAATAACTCAGAAACCAATAGGGCTATCAACATGAAACTTTGGGTACCTTCTTCGAAATCACGTTTACGTCTTCTGTGAAAAAATAAAGAAATTTCGTAGATTTTTGTTCTCGGTTATAGCGAATTTAGTGACGTCACTACACACGAATTTTACACCAAAATCAGCTAAAATGTAACAGACCGTACAAATGCCATATTTTAAGCAAAATGCAATCCGAAAACGTCAGAAGATAGCAAATCGCAATGGCTACGAAATGGCTATCTCGGATTTTCGAACATTTTGGTTTTTGACCCAAAAATGCAAAAAAAGTTTTTTTTTTGGGAAAATGCCCACCAAATCAAATTTTTAAAAGATATTCAAAAAGCCGGAATATATGTCAGAGAACCACATATGGGAAACTACCATACCAAATTTCAGAATGATATCATGTTTGACTAACTTATGGCATATAAAGTATTGGTAACTCATGACGTCTCCTGATCCGGCGCTCCTCACTCGCAGCTGGTCGCTGCCGAACTAAAGCTTGTTATTGCAATCAGCACTTCACATGACCGGGCACCGTGTCGGGGACGGGTGATACCGGAGATGGCTGGAAGTTACCGGGAGCCAACTCAGCGCAGCGGAGAGAGCAATAGCGGTGATAGGTATTTACTTCCGGTGGAGTTTAAACTCCATGCACTCCACTCAAACGCCATGCAATGAAGATATCATTTTTTTTTTAGAGCGGTAACAGCGTAAATAGTTAAACTGATCGTTAGCACATTGTGCATATACCTGCCTCTGCCACTGTGCAGTTGACGAGACGCGACAACGCGCCGCAGCCGACTCGGTCGGTCACACGAACGCCGATTGGCTGAAATCTGATCTGCAGGTGCTCCAATGCCCCAATGGCGAGGATTCCCATGAGCATGAACCGGATCGACCTGACCGTAGATGGTGGCTGGGGATGAGGTTACTATGTTCTCATGCGACTTGTATGCTATGCTAGTGACTTTTATATCATTGACTTTTATTTTTTTTGACTTTTGGCGTGTTGACTTTTTGCCACGTTGACTTTTTACTCATTCGACTTTTTGCGATTGACTTTAATCGATTCAACTTGTTACGATTTGACTTTTTGCGAGTTGACTTTTTGCCACGTGGACTCTTCCCATTGGCTTTTAGCTATGGGACTTTTTACGATTTGACTTTTGGCGTGTTGACTTTTTGCCATGGTGACTTTTTACCTTTTCGACTTTTTACCTTTTCGACTTTTTACCTTTCGACTTTTTATCTTTCGACTTTTTATCTTTCGACTTTTTATCTTTCGACTTTTATCTATACGACTTTTTACTATTCGACTTTTAGCGTGTTGGCTTTTTGCCATGTTGACTTTTTACCTTTTCGACTTTTTATCTTTCGACTTTTATCCATACGACTTTTTACTATTCGACTTTTAGCGTGTTGACTTTTTGCCATGTTGACTTTTTACCTTTTCGACTTTTTATCTTTCGACTTTTATCTATACGACTTTTTACTATTCTACTTTTAGCGTGTTGACTTTTTGCCATGTTGACTTTTTACCTTTTCGACTTTTTATCTTTCGACTTTTAGCGACGTCGACTTTCTACCCCTTGACTTTTCGTCCGTTGACTTTCCGTCCGTTTACTTTTTATCTTTTGACCTTTTACCCTGGAATCAGGGAGGGAGGGAGGGATAGCGGGGACGAGAAGCTGACAGGGATATATTGCTGTGATGCGAGCTCTGTAATGCTGCCGAGTGGTATGGGCTGAACCTGAAGTCTGCGGGCAAGTTTTTTTCTGAGCCTCGCCAAGTCGGCAATTTATTATCTATGTTATTTTGTGTATATTCCAAGTTAGTATCACGGGAAAAAAAAGAGCCAACAGATCCATAACTTGAAATTATTTTCTGGATTTCAAAGCTGCAATTCCAAAACTTTTCCATTGAAACCCTAGTTCGTGGTTCCTATTTCCTAACTATCCGCTCACCTTGGACAGAGTATGGAGTTTCCTGGCGTGACGTACCGCTGTGAGGAGCCGACCGGAGTGATCGAGCCGCACTCCACGGCCACCGTGCCCTTCACCGTGCGACTGGAGGCGCTCGGCAGTCTGGCCGTGCCCATCAGGTCAGTCAGTGGCTCATGTCCCGACTGTACCCGTCAAGTCAGTCTCAGACCCTCTGGACGTCTCGATCACCACCATCTTCATCAGTTCATCGGTGGGCCTCGCACCTGACCAGGCGTTCTGTGTGATTCTCTCCCCAGTCAGTAACCGGTGGCATTCATCCCACCTGTGCCTTGTACGCTCCTGATTCTGCTGCAGTTGTTGAGCCCCTTGTCTCACTCTTCTGTGACCCGGGCCCGGTCACCGCCGGTTAGACTGGTGGTGTTTGATTTGCTTCTCACTCCCCCGTTGCCCTGATTGACTGATTCCCCTCCCCGTCGTACTCCGGTCAGACTGGTGGTGTTTGATTTGCTTCTCACTCCCCTGTTGCCCTGATTGACTGATTCCTCTCCCCGTCTTACTCCGGTCAGACTGGTGGTGTTTGATTTGCTTCTCACTCCCCTGTTGCTCTGATTGACTGATCCCTCTCCCCGTCGTACTCCGGTCAGACTGGTGGTGTTTGATTTGCTTCTCACTGCCCTGTTGCCCTGATTGACTGACCCCTCTCCCCGTCGTACTCCGGTCAGACTGGTGGTGTTTGATTTGCTTCTCACTCCCCTGTTGCCCTGATTGACTGACCCCTCTCCCCGTCGTACTCCGCTCAGACTGGTGGTGTTTGATTTGCTTCTCACTGCCCTGTTGCCCTGATTGACTGACCCCTCTCCCCGTCGTACTCCGGTCAGACTGGTGGTGTTTGATTTGCTTCTCACTGCCCTGTTGCCCTGATTGACTGACCCCTCTCCCCGTCGTACTCCGGTCAGACTGGTGGTGTTTGATTTGCTTCTCACTGCCCTGTTGCCCTGATTGACTGATCCCTCTCCCCGTCGTACTCCGCTCAGACTGGTGGTGTTTGATTTGCTTCTCACTCCCCCGTTGCCCTGATTGACTGATCCCTCTCCCCTTCGTACTCCGCCTCAGACTGGTGGTGTTTGGCCGTCCGGAGCCGCTGCAGGTGCTGGCCCGCGTGGTCAGCCAGGGCCCCGTCATCGACATCCAGCCGCCCAGCCTCGACTGGGGCCTGGTGCCCGTGTTGACACCACACCACAAGATCGTCACCATCAGCAACCAGGCGCCCGTGCCGGCCAACGTCACCGCCACCATGGTGAGACAGCTCGGCGGAGTCACGGTGCCGCTGAATTTGGCCTGCTCTTAAACCACGCTTGAAGTAGACGATCACGGGGCGGTCAGGGTGCCAGTGGTTCTCCCAAAAACTGTTGCCTGTTATCGTATGACAACTAGCTAAAAGGTTCATGTATTTGTTACGCTGCATTCTATTTTTTGTTGTGGGAAACATTTTGAACGGCGCGGTCATTGCTCGCGGTCAATTTAGCCGATGCGTGTGTGTCACTTGGTGATGCGTCTGTGGCCGTGGCGGTAGCTGGTAGGTGGCATACTTGTGTCTGTCCTGGTGTGTGGTGTCTGTACCCGCGTCTGACCAGGTCTGTCTCCTGTCTGTTCTCCGCCGGCCAGCGGTCGGGGAGCTACTGGACGATCGAGCCGTCCGAGGCCACCGTCGGGCCCGAGCAGACGCTGCCGCTGCGGCTGACGGCCGTGCTGGACGACCCGCTCCGGTTCTTCGACGTCCTCGTCATCAGCGTACAGGTATACAGGACTGCAGCAGCAGGTATCACAGGATCGTACGGCACTATACAAGACTTGTAACTTTATTTGTGTGCGTCTGTCGGCATGAGCTGCCCTCCCCTAGGTAGCTTTAGTCGTGACCTCCTGTGACGCTGTGTGTCTGCGCGTCTCAGCAGGGGCTGCCTTCCCCCCGGTAACATTAACGGTTATCTCCTGTAACGGGCTGTGTCTGTGTGTCTCAGCAGGGGCTGCCCTCCCCCAGGTAACATTAACGGTTATCCCCTGTAACGGGCTGTGTCTGTGTGTCTCAGCAGGGCTGCCCTCCCCCAGGTAACATTAACGGTTATCCCCTGTAACGGGCTGTGTCTGTGTGTCTCAGCAGGGGCTGCCTTCCCCCAGGTAACATTAACGGTTATCTCCTGTAACGGGCTGTGTCTGTGTGTCTCAGCAGGGGCTGCCCTCCCCCAGGTAACATTAACGGTTATCTCCTGTAACGGGCTGTGTGTGTGCGTCTCAGCAGGGGCTGCCTTCCCCCAGGTAACATTAACGGTTATCTCCTATAACGGGCTGTGTCTGTGCGTCTCAGCAGGGGCTGCCTTCCCCCAGGTAACATTAACGGTTATCTCCTGTAACGGGCTGTGTCTGTGCGTCTCAGCAGGGGCTGCCTTCCCCCAGGTAACATTAACGGTTATCTCCTTTAACGGGCTGTGTCTGTGCGTCTCAGCAGGGGCTGCCCTCCCCCAGGTAACATTAACGGTTATCTCCTGTAACGGGCTGTGTCTGTGCGTCTCAGCAGGGGCTGCCTTCCCCCAGGTAACATTAACGGTTATCTCCTTTAACGGGCTGTGTCTGTGCGTCTCAGCAGGGGCTGCCCTCCCCCAGGTAACATTAACGGTTATCTCCTGTAACGGGCTGTGTCTGTGTGTCTCAGCAGGGGCTGCCTTCCCCCAGGTAACATTAACGGTTATCTCCTGTAACGGGCTGTGTCTGTGTGTCTCAGCAGGGGCTGCCTTCCCCCAGGTAACATTAACGGTTATCTCCTGTAACGGGCTGTGTCTGTGCGTCTCAGCAGGGGCTGCCTGCCCCCAGGTAACATTAACGGTTATCTCCTGTAACGGGCTGTGTCTGTGCGTCTCAGCAGGGCTGCCTTCCCCCAGGTAACATTAACGGTTATCTCCTGTAACGGGCTGTGTCTGTGCGTCTCAGCAGGGCTGCCTTCCCCCAGGTAACATTAACGGTTATCTCCTGTAACGGGCTGTGTCTGTGTGTCTCAGCAGGGGCTGCCTTCCCCCAGGTAACATTAACGGTTATCTCCTGTAACGGGCTGTGTCTGTGTGTCTCAGCAGGGGCTGCCTTCCCCCAGGTAACATTAACGGTTATCTCCTGTAACGGGCTGTGTCTGTGTGTCTCAACAGGGGCTGCCTTCCCCCGGTAACATTAACGGTTATCTCCTGTAACGGGCTGTGTCTGTGTGTCTCAACAGGGGCTGCCTTCCCCCGGTAACATTAACGGTTATCTCCTGTAACGGGCTGTGTCTGTGTGTCTCAGCAGGGGCTGCCCTCCCCCAGGTAACATTAACGGTTATCTCCTGTAACGGGCTGTGTCTGTGTGTGTCAGCAGGGGCTGCCTTCCCCCAGGTAACATTAACGGTTATCTCCTGTAACGGGCTGTGTCTGTGCGTCTCAGCAGGGCTGCCTTCCCCCAGGTAACATTAACGGTTATCTCCTGTAACGGGCTGTGTCTGTGTGTCTCAGCAGGGGCTGCCTTCCCCCAGGTAACATTAACGGTTATCTCCTGTAACGGGCTGTGTCTGTGTGTCTCAGCAGGGGCTGCCTTCCCCCAGGTAACATTAACGGTTATCTCCTGTAACGGGCTGTGTCTGTGTGTCTCAGCAGGGGCTGCCCTCCCCCAGGTAACATTAACGGTTATCTCCTGTAACGGGCTGTGTCTGTGTGTGTCAGCAGGGCTGCCTTCCCCCAGGTAACATTAACGGTTATCTCCTGTAACGGGCTGTGTCTGTGTGTCTCAGCAGGGGCTGCCTTCCCCCAGGTAACATTAACGGTTATCTCCTGTAACGGGCTGTGTCTGTGTCTCAGCAGGGGCTGCCTTCCCCCAGGTAACATTAACGGTTATCTCCTGTAACGGGCTGTGTCTGTGCGTCTCAGCAGGGCTGCCTTCCCCCAGGTAACATTAACGGTTATCTCCTGTAACGGGCTGTGTCTGTGTGTCTCAGCAGGGGCTGCCTTCCCCCAGGTAACATTAACGGTTATCTCCTGTAACGGGCTGTGTCTGTGTGTCTCAGCAGGGGCTGCCTTCCCCCAGGTAACATTAACGGTTATCTCCTGTAACGGGCTGTGTCTGTGTGTCTCAGCAGGGGCTGCCTTCCCCCAGGTAACATTAACGGTTATCCCCTGTAACGGGCTGTGTCTGTGCCTCTCAGCAGGGGCTGCCTTCCCCCAGGTAACATTAACGGTTATCTCCTGTAACGGGCT
>JAXIVJ010006966.1:52500-63399 GCA_036785665.1 Chirona hameri
GATATTTGTTGTTAAGCTTCAGCTAGGCATTACGCAGTTTGCGTATATGTCTTTGTCTATGATATGACATGGTAGTGATAGACGTCGTGTTCTGTGTGTGGTGTTTAGTTTTAATATTTAGGACGTGATAGTTCTATGCTCCCAGTATCATCTTCCAAGATAGGAGTCACGCACCTGCCCTCCGCTTGATCTACCGTTTCGCGCCGTGTCGCGATATTGTGTCTGCTGTGCACCGAGCGTCAGTGTCGTCTGCCGCTGCCGCCAGCGTCCACCGGTCGGTCACGCTGGAGGTGCTGTTCGACCCCGACTACGAGACGGGCCTGACCAGCCGCTACATCCGGGACAAGCTGATCATCACGTACGAGGAGCACCCACACTGCGTGAGTCGCCCGAGCCAGCCAATCAGGACGCCGGGAGCCGGGGCGGTCCACCAATCGGCGGCGCGGCCCGAATCCGACCGGCCAATTAGCGCCCCCCCGAGACGACGGGTGGGCGGCCGGATCAGGGGTTTGTTGGGGAAGGCTAATGGTGGTCCAATCGGGGTGTTCTGCCAGCGAGTGGCTGTGTTGAGAGACAGTGTCGTGCGCCAGTGAGCCAGTGACGACGGTTAGTGAGCCAAATCGTGTAATGGCGGGAAGTTCGATCCATGGTACTACTGTTGTTGATAAATTAACCCGCGCACTGCAGGGGGTTTGCGCCGAACACGAACTGCAGGGGGGGGGGGATTGACTTCCGCCCCCCCGTGAGATCTCGAAAACTACGCTACGTAGCGACAAGCGGAAAACGGCATTGGATAGCTTGATACAAGTTCTATCGAAAGTATTTCGGTATTTTTTTTAGGTCAGGTCAACATTGAGGTCACCAGAGGTCATCAAGTCAGATTTTCCAGTTTTTTATCCCCCATTTTTTTGGACTTCACTCCAGATATTCCCAAATATCTCGGAAACTATGCTAGTTATAAACAAACAGAAAAAGCAAACGTCAACCAGTGAAATTTTTAATCGGCAAAGTGTCTTCCAATTTGATCTCAGGTCAATATTTGAGGCTCCAGAGGTCAGAAAAGAAAATAAAAATCTGTTTTTTTTTTGCTAAATCATTTTTCGCTATTAACTTTTTACTTAATAACGATAAAGAAAAATTGTTTAAGCCATTGTATTTATCTTGTCAAGGCACTTCGAATAATTTACATGGTGACCTTGCTAAGTCAACTAAAAAAAAAATACCTCAGGTCAAGGTCAAGTTGTGACCCAAGTAGGACATGTTGCATATGGGAAGACGTGTCTCGACGAGACAAACACATTGCTGCCTGTTTTACTTCTATGTATTCCTTATGTCGGGAGTTATGGACAAAAAAGTGATGGTGACCTCGCATGACCTCAAATGACCCCCATAGGGGTCACTGAACAAAAATTGCACCCGGATCATCAAGAATATCCTATAATAACATGATCCAGAAGTAATTGGACTAATATCATGAATATCCTTGAAATAGGAAGCATTTGTATATTTCCCCATTTACTTATTATGGGGAGGTTACGAAATTAACCTGACCTTAGGTCACCGATATCAAAATTCCGAGATGTACGAATTGTAAGTACTGATGCCCTCATGACATCCTGTAAGTTTCAAACTGATCGGTGAAAAAAAAAACTCTGGCTTTGGCACAACTTCAATTTTTTTTTTGGAGATGGGGTCACTTGACCTGGTCTGGTGTGACCTGACCTGAGATGACCCGAGGTTATTTGTTTTTGCAAATTGTGCGCAATTGATGTCCTAACAGGTGTGCCAAACCCTGCGGTGCTGCGCGCCACCGTGTTTTCGTCATCTGCGAAAAACCTGGGGGGGGGGGGCGAAAATCACCCCCCCCCCTCCCTGCAGTGGGCGGGTTAATATGTCCACACTTCTGGTCACACTCTTCTTTGCTGTTCATCCAGAGCGTTCCCCGATCGTATCGACATTGGTGGTTGTCTCAGCTTGTGTTATTAGTTAAGTATCATCTGCACTGTATTAGGCCAGTCAGTCAGTCAATCTGACGGTACTCCTACCGACGATAAGCATACCAATATAGGCGATCACGAAAAGGCACCGGCAGGTCACCCGGGAAGCATCCTTATGACTAATAAATTAGCTTTCAAATCTGGTCTCCACGACTGATTGATTTGTCTGTACGTAAACATCAGCCGTGTAAAGTGCACTATATGTGCGTTCAGCATCCTGGCGGTGACGGCACCCCGGTCCACTGTCCATCTCAGGACGAGGTGGTGCTGGTGGGCACCGTCAGTTTTCCCAACCTGGTGGTTAGCGACAAGGTGGTGGAGTTCGGCTGCATCCTCAACGACATGGAGAGCTTCCGCAAGATCAAGATCACCAACTGCTCCAAGGTGCCGGTGCAGTACCACTGGCACTTTGTCGAAAGCGACACCGAGGTGAGTACGCATGGATTGGAGAACGGTGCTCGATTTGTTGTGTTTGGATGTACGTTGGTTAATTGCTACACTGCACTGTACTGTACTCGCGCCTTGTCAGCATCATATGGTTACTATGGAAACGCGGTGTTTGTGTCACAATGTGTGCGACAATCGTGCATTGTTTACTCAGCCAAGCGCTAAAGGATACATCCAGGATGTTCCTGAGGTTGCAAACATTGCAGGGCGTGATATTACACAATCATTCCTTACTTAATATAGGTACTTCATACCAGACATGATTGTGGACTCCTTCAGCGACGTGACCTACCTCTCGACAGCCGCTCGATAACCATCATTGGGCACTTTTCAGCTTCGTCAGAGGAAGGCCTACTTATGAATCAAAGATTAACGCTCGAGCGGGTCTGAGCCCAGTTCTGAGGCAGAGAGTCGGTGGTTGCGGTTGTATATCAGCGTGCACGTGTCGCCCGCCGCAGCTGGACTGGTTGCCGGAGACGGAGGAGACCGACTCGGCTGCTGCTGCTGCTGCTGCGGCGGCGGCGGAGGCGGAGACGGCCGAGACGGAGACGGCCGAGACGCCGCAGCCGGCCGATAACGTCCTGCAGGAGACCCGCGTCGATCGGCTGATCCCGCAGAGCGTCAGCCAGATTCCGGTCGAGTGCCCGGTCGGTGAGTCGGCTAGAAACGTGGCGTTACGCCGCTCGGGTGATGCCGCCGTGGTGTACCGAGGAGGCTGTGGCGACACTCGCGCTGGTATTGACGGTGATGTTCGCGAGGTTAATCACAGTGCCCGAGAAGGTAACCGGCTATTATGGCGATACTGCTGTGTTAATGCTACCTGCGATGTAACCACAGATTCTACCATCGGGTGCCGGTGCATCAATGGTTCCTGTCTATGGTGCTTTTCATGCTAACACATCTGCGGCGATATCTGGGTCGACACCGGCGTGTCCTTAACTCTATCCCCGTTTGGCGTTTGACCTGTACCATCTCTGACCGTGAACAAATCACCTGTGACCCCTGACCTGTGATGCTGGCCGCACCTCTGACCTCTGACCTGTGACCTGACGTATCTGTAGCGACCAAGGAGGAGCGTCTGCAGGCGCTGCGCCAGCGGCGGCAGTCGCGCTACGTGACCCCGCTGCCGCCCGTCGACCGGACCACGGCCGCAGAGAAGATGGAGGCCCAGTGGAAGAAACAGGCGGCTGTCAATGAGGTAGCTGCCGGCGGTAGCGGGCGGGGGTGATTTGGTCAGCTGTCAGTGCCCGGGGCGGGAGCAGTGCTGCCGTGGTGACGCCGGATACGGCACTGTTAGGATGTCCTGTTGATATAGTAGGCTGCTGTGCTGGTCGGGAGGAGCTGAGCTGCAGTGCTGCCGTGGTGACGCCGGATACGGCACTGTTAAGATGTCGTGTTGATATAGTAGGCTGCTGTGCTGGTGGCGCTGTTGGAAGCATTCACACGAAACGGGATGTGTTCGGAGGGCATTTATGTGAATTTGGTTGATTATCTGGACTTTGGTTCGCGAATTATATAGCAGAATATTACCGACAACAGATCAACTGAATGCTATAATTAAACTAATTAAACGTCCAAAACGACCAGCTGCACTTGGTGTTTAGCAAGGTTATATTGCCTTCTATCTGATCATATCTGCTGTGCGAGCTCGCACTAACATTTCTACCGTATATCAGAACGCTCCTCACCAGGCACCACCAGACTTGTGCTTGATTCCAGTGGAATCGAGTACGATTCCGGAATCGATTCCGTTTGTACTGGAATCGGAATCGGATTCGATTCCATTGGCATCTGGCTGGAATCGGAATCAGGTGGAGTCAGTCATTTTGAGAAAAAAGCTGGAATCTGAATCAATGGCTATTTCAAGTGATTCCGTATTATTTTCGTAAAAATCACTCTAACCATGACTTAAGCTTTCCTGAAGGAAATTTGTTTCTTTGAGCATGCATGGCTAAAGCAAAGCTAGGCGATGATTTGTTACCTAATGAGTGTCAATAAACATGCTCAGTAATTCTACTTATTTAAGTGGAGACATACACTGATCTTCGCTTATGGCAATGTTATGTTTATTGTACCGTACATTCTATAAGGTTAAGGTTAATGTTAAGGTTAGGGTATCGGCATGCAAGGTCCCAAGCGACCTGAGGAAGCCCGCTCAGTTACTAGTATCTTGTGCTATCTGGATGGCCTAGTCCTGTACTGACGTTCTTCCCAGTGCTTGTCGAGTCTCCTCTTGAATGTGTTGACATTTTGGGACATGACCACATCAGTTGGTAGGCTGTTCCATAGAGGCACCACTCTGATGCAAAAAGAGTTCTGTCTCAGTTGTGTACGAACATGAGGCTGCTGAATCTTCAGAGGGTGGCCACGAGTTTGACCAGAGTTTTACATCATTAAAAAATCTTCAGGAATGACATTTAGCTTGTGGGTAACTATTTGGTAGACGAAGATCATACTGTGGCTGGGGACCTGTGCTGTATGGGGACCAGGATGCTGTAGAACGTGTTCAGAGGCGTGCCACCAAGCTAGTGACTGAGATATGACATCTTAGCTATGAAGAGCGCCTGAACAAAGTGCACCTCCCAAGCATGTATTACAGAAGATGCAGGGGAGCCTTCATCTTCTGTAATACATGCTTGGGAGGTGCACTTTGTTCAGGCGCTCTTCATAGCTAAGATGCCATATCTCAGTCACTAGCTTGGTGGCACGCCTCTGAACACGTTCTACAGCATCCTGGTCCCCAACCACAGTTGCCATACTCTAGATGTGGACGAACAAATGCCTTGAATAACATGGCTAGTGTCTTGATAGTTAGTCTTTTGATAGTCTAGCAAAAGTCGCTTTTACTAGACCTAAGGCTCTGGTCGCCTTCTTGACAGCCTTTGCAGTATGCTCGTGATAAGTGAGGTTGTGGTCGATCCAAATGCCTAGGTCTAACTCACTTGAAACCCTCTCAAGCTCTGCTCCTGCAATGTTGTATGGAAATTTTGGGTTTCGCTGCCCCAATTGCAAGACCTTGCATTTCCGTGCATTGAAGGGCAGTTGCCATTTTGCAGACCACAGTCCAAGCTTGTCCAAGGTCATCTTGCAAAGCTTCTTGATCACTATGGTCCGACACCCTTCTGTATACTTTCGTGTCATCGGCAAACATCATGGAGCAGCTCTGCAGCTGGTCAGGCAGGTCGTTGGCATAGGCTAGGAACAACAATGGACCCAAAACAGTTCCCTGGGGGACACCACTGGTTACTTGTACCCAGTTAGAGCTCTGTCCATCCACAGTCACCCTCTGTCTCCTGTCCCGTAAGAAAAGCTTCAGTCCAATGCAGTATCTGTCCCTGGATCCCGAGAGTCTTGAGCTTGGAGATCAGACGTCTGTGTGGCACCTTGTCAAATGCTTTCTGGAAATCCAGGTACACAGCATCAATTGAATCGTGTTGGTCCAGAGCATCCGTCCAATAGTCAATGACCCTTATCACCCTTATAATATTATATCAAGGCATTGATTTCCCTGTGTATCATATTCCAATTAGCAGCTCTCATGCATCATGGTTATTTAGGTAAGTTATAGGTAAGTATAATATATCGTTTTCAACCTTCGTTTTTTAACTGTCAAGATTTTGCATACAGGTTTCAACAAAGTTTATGCATTTTTTTGTATATATCAAAATAGTCATAATTAATATATATGTGTGACATATTTATAAGACTTGTCGTGTTATTTATGTCATTTGTACAAAATGTAAGAAAGAGGTGACATTTTTTTATGCAAAGTGTAATAAAATTGGAATCAATGGGAATCGGATTCGGAATCAAGCTTTTTAGGTGCCCTGGAATCGGATTCGGAATCGATTCCTCTACTAAAATATCTATTGGAATCGGAATCGGAATCAGACCCCACTGGCTCGGTATGGAATCGGAATCGATTCCGCTGAAGCAGAATCAAGCACAAGTCTGGACTGACCATTAACCTATCCTGACTCCTGACTCTTGGGCCCGCGCTCCCTGCCCGCTCAGATCCTGGACATCTACCCGCTGCGCGGCAAGCTGCAGCCGGGCGACAACACGTCCGGTGGTGTTCAAGTTCTACGGGCACGGCTCGGTGCGGTTCTCGGCGCGGGCAGTCTGCGCCGTGCTGGGCGGGCCGCAGTACCCGGTCACCGTGTCCGGGCGCGCCTCCAGCATTCGCTACCGGCTGGAGCGGCACCACGTCGAGTGCGGCGGACACGTGAGTGGCACGGCTGGGCCGGCCGGCGGCAGGGCGGGGTGGGGCGAGAGTGTGGGGAGCGGTGGATGCGCCGTGAGTCATGGTGGGAGTACGTGGAGTGCTGGTCGCAGAGGCGGCAAGGCGGGGTGGGGCGAGAGTGTGGGGAGCGGTGGATGCTCCGTGAGTGGTGGGAGTACGTGGAGTGCTGGGCGCAGAGGCGGCACTGACGGCTCACTCAGCACCTGGAGTTCTGAGTGTGACGTCAGTACAATGAGTGCCGGCTATGACGGCCTAAGTCAGCCGGCCCTGTCCAGCCGGCTGTGGCGGTGGTGTGGGCAGCGTCGCCGGCGGCTGCGACTGCGCTCTGTGCGTGTGGCATCAGCGAGAGAGCCTGTACCGGTGCCGGGTGCGGGTGCACACGGGCCAGCTGCCGCGGGGTGCCGGTCCGCCCCGGCGACCCAGCCGGCTGCCAGGGGGGCCTGTTGCGAGTCAACACTGCGGTCCGGCTGGCTCTGGCCTACAGGAAGGCCGTCCGCCGAGCTCAGTCCAGCGAGATGCCAGCTGAGTCGGATGAAGAGAGCGACGGCAGCCGCTGCCAGTGACACGCGGGACGCGGCGGCCACGCTCTTACTGACGTCACGCCACAACGGCTCCCCAGAGCACGTGTCTCAGGGCCTAAGGCCATGATCGCTTATGGTTTAATCAAGAGAGAAATGCGATTTGATGGCCGGAACCGACACGTAAGTTGTCACTTTTAACCAGTCAACGGATATTCCTGCTTTCCGTATATATATATTTTGTATAATAATTATCGACCAAAATGGAATTTTAGCGGTACAAGACGTCAGAAACATCGCTTGTTCTCTTCAGCCGTTCGTAATCTATGTACATACACTACCTGCTGAGAAAATGGCAAACATGGAATCACATCACCGTAGCCACTGGTCATTTATTTCTACTGTTGATTCTATTGCTTCATAATTCTACGATGTTATCTACTGCGAATTACGATATACGACGTCCTCCAACGATGTGACAGGACGCTACAAAGTATGTACAATATAGCCGGGTTTTCACGAAGGATTATTGCGCTGAAAATAAAATAAAAGTTTCTGAGAAGTGTTGGTATAGAAGTCTTAGTATATTCTACATTCCAAGAAATAAATGACTGATTTAGGCGATATTATCACTATTTAATAGTTATGGAAACATGTATTGAGCTCATAACAAGTTTATGATACAAAATTGACCGTTTTTAAAGAACATAGGCGTCTAGAGTCCATTGGTTCAGTTTAGCATACCGTCATACTAGTTACTAAATCTGGCAGCGTCATGGATTACAAGTCTGTCTGCGAATGCGCAGTGATCTGCCAGCATAGATTCGCCGCCGCTTCCGACCCGCGTGCCGCACGCACATGGACAAAGCCAAGCCGCACAGGCCGGCCGCCGGATTGGGCCAGATTGGGCGAGTCCATTGCGGCCAATAGCGTCACACGCTACATCATTTTCTGAACCGTTCTGAAGTTTTGACAAGTTTCAGTCGGTGGAGATCTGGCATCACAACTGACCTATCAATGCTTATCTTGCTAATTACCACCAAACCGCAATTTTTTCAACATATTATATTCTTACCAACATATTACAAAATACTGAGTGACATTTCAAGCCAAAAATCTCTTGTATAAGTTGAGTAGTTAAGAATGGATCGTCGAACTAAGACTTATATACCAAAACTTCTAGGAAACTTTTCTTTTCTTTTCAGCGCAATAATCCTTCGTGAAAACGGCTATAATCAAGGTATTCGGCAACTTTGTCGTGCATTGATAGCGGAACGAATTGATGAAACGCCATCTAAGTAATTCCTCAACAATTTTGGACGCCTGTTGTATTATGTATCTGGTTCCTAAATAAAAGGAGCATGGAAACGATTACTCTTTGTCATACTCACTCGGTGCATTTGTATCGAAAACAAGGGCCAAGGCGTTGTAAATTCCGCATAAAGTTGCATTTGGGCAAGTTCAGGGGCGGTCGCAGCCATGGCCTGGGGGGGGGGGGGGGGTAACTTAGCAATGAGGCCCGCGGTTGGTCTGAAAGGGCCCTCGGTCGGTGCGAGGGGCCCTACGCTCAACGTTGATTTGAAGGGTATTGTTACACCTGAGGCTTGGTTTTTAAACTTTCTAGGGCGTTAAACCCTATGGTTTCTGCCGGTCTGAAAGCGGCCTTCAGACGGTCTGAGAGGGTATTTTCAGGCATTGGGTATTCCAAGACAGATCGGCAGGGTCAAAACACACTGCATTTCAGGTTTCGATGACAATTTGTTGTCATGGGTATTAACAGGGACGTAGGAACGTCACCAAAAGTGTGTGTGTGTGTGTGTGTGTGTGTGTGTGTGTGTGTGTGTGTGTGTGTGTGTGTGTGTGTGTGTGTGTGTGTGTGTGTGTGTGTGTGTGTGTGTGTGTGTGTGTGTGTGTGTGTGTGTGTGTGTGTGTGTGTGTGTGTGTGTGTGTGTGTGTGTGTGTGTGTGTGTGTGTGTGTGTGTGTGTGTGTGTGTGTGTGTGTGTGTGTGTGTGTGTGTGTGTGTGTGTGTGTGTGTGTGTGTGTGTGTGTGTGTGTGTGTGTGTGTGTGTGTGTGTGTGTGTGTGTGTGTGTGTGTGTGTGTGTGTGTGTGTGTGTGTGTGTGTGTGTGTGTGTGTGTGTGTGTGTGTGTGTGTGTGTGTGTGTGTGTGTGTGTGTGTGTGTGTGTGTGTGTGTGTGTGTGTGTGTGTGTGTGTGTGTGTGTGTGTGTGTGTGTGTGTGTGTGTGTGTGTGTGTGTGTGTGTGTGTGTGTGTGTGTGTGTGTGTGTGTGTGTGTGTGTGTGTGTGTGTGTGTGTGTGTGTGTGTGTGTGTGTGTGTGTGTGTGTGTGTGTGTGTGTGTGTGTGTGTGTGTGTGTGTGTGTGTGTGTGTGTGTGTGTGTGTGTGTGTGTGTGTGTGTGTGTGTGTGTGTGTGTGTGTGTGTGTGTGTGTGTGTGTGTGTGTGTGTGTGTGTGTGTGTGTGTGTGTGTGTGTGTGTGTGTGTGTGTGTGTGTGTGTGTGTGTGTGTGTGTGTGTGTGTGTGTGTGTGTGTATGTGTGTGTGTGTGTGTGTGTGTGTGTGCGTGCGTGCGTGCGTGCGTGCGTGCGTGCGTGCGTGCGTGCGTGCGTGCGTGCGTGCGTGCGTGCGTGCGTGCGTGCGTGCGTGCGTGCGTGCGTGCGTGCGTGCGTGCGTGCGTGCGTGCGTGCGTGCGTGCGTGCGTGCGTGCGTGCGTGCGTGCGTGCGTGCGTGCGTGCGTGCGTGCGTGCGTGCGTGCGTGCGTGCGTGCGTGCGTGCGTGCGTGCGTGCGTGCGTGCGTGCGTGCGTGCGTGCGTGCGTGCGTGCGTGCGTGCGTGCGTGCGTGCGTGCGTGCGTGCGTGCGTGCGTGCGTGCGTGCGTGCGTGCGTGCGTGCGTGCGTGCGTGCGTGCGTGCGTGCGTGCGTGCGTGCGTGCGTGCGTGCGTGCGTGCGTGCGTGCGTGCGTGCGTGCGTGCGTGCGTGCGTGCGTGCGTGCGTGCGTGCGTGCGTGCGTGCGTGCGTGCGTGCGTGCGTGCGTGCGTGCGTGCGTGCGTGCGTGCGTGCGTGCGTGCGTGCGTGCGTGCGTGCGTGCGTGCGTGCGTGCGTGCGTGCGTGCGTGCGTGCGTGCGTGCGTGCGTGCGTGCGTGCGTGCGTGCGTGCGTGCGTGCGTGCGTGCGTGCGTGCGTGCGTGCGTGCGTGCGTGCGTGCGTGCGTGCGTGCGTGCGTGCGTGCGTGCGTGCGTGCGTGCGTGCGTGCGTGCGTGCGTGCGTGCGTGCGTGCGTGCGTGCGTGCGTGCGTGCGTGCGTGCGTGCGTGCGTGCGTGCGTGCGTGCGTGCGTGCGTGCGTGCGTGCGTGCGTGCGTGCGTGCGTGCGTGCGTGCGTGCGTGCGTGCGTGCGCGTGCGTGCGTGCGTGCGTGTGTGTGTGTGTGTGTGTGTGTGTGTGTGTGTGTGTGTGTGTGTGTGTGTGTGTGTGTGTATGTATATTTTTATGTATATGTATATGTATATGCCTCAGTGGATAATTCAAAAGGGTATGCTTTCCTTGACCATATTTGGCTTCAGTGTATCAATGTCGCCTATCCTGTCGCATCGTACATAATGTCCGCCCAGTAGTGGTCCAGGCGGTTCTTGAAGAGGTTCGTCGTGGCTGATGAAACGACGTGTTCCGGAAGTGCGTTCCAGTC
>JAXIVJ010006967.1:0-63392 GCA_036785665.1 Chirona hameri
CGGCACTGCGCCACAATAGCAAAAGGTGAGGGAAATGCATATTGGATACAATATTATTACGTCACAAGTTTCTGAAGTGTCAACTACTATGAAATACAGTGATAAAATACCTTTAATTATGATTAACAAGAAAATTCAAACTTAACAATAATTTGAATAAGTCTTTAATTAGCTTTCAACTCAAAATCAGATATATTTTGCAATGCTACACAAGAATGGCACCAGTGACGTCATTAACAAAGCCTGCTACGGGACTTGGGTATACTAATCAGGAACAACTCGCCACAATGGTTAAGTGCGGCGAGAAGCATGACAATGACTTTGCAAACAAATCGCCGACGCTAAATAGGTTGCCGTCGATGTGCATCGATGAGCTTCCGATTTAATTGCCAGTTTTGTGTTATTGTTTGTTAGTTTTTTGGGGGAAAAAATATTATTTTTCATGATAATATTCAGCATAGTGTTATATACAGCCACAGACAAATTATACAATACTCCTAATGTTGAAAACAAATGAATCGATTTTCAAAAATTGAGGGTCTTTACCACTAACTATGCCGCCGTTGATGTGCATCGATGAGCTTCCGATTGTATTGCCGCTTTTTCCAATCGCTGTTAGTTTTAGAAGATCGCCGGGCATATAATCACAACAAGCAGAACGCACAATATATTTTCCACTCCATTGCGTACAAAAACAATACGGGAAAAGCCCGCTGTTTGATGAGGACCAAAAGTACTTGCAAGTACCGGTCGTTAAAAGTGTGGAACGCTTATCAACTTTAACTTGAAATATCTTTCGGTAGGAAAGTTTTCATGCAAAATGTGATGAATTTACAATATATTTTGGTCTCGTCTGGCGATTTCAAGTGCTAACTCCATTTTTGTGGAAAAAGGTCATTATTTCCCTTTAAAGGACATGGCTCTTTAATTTAAATGTGATATGTTAAAGAGCAATCGCATCTGATTAACACTATGAAGTCCGTTTTTTTTTCTCGAAATTCGCGCCCAGTCGCCCAATATCATCGTTCACAGATCGGTTTTCTTCCAGCCAATGACCTTGACGAGTCCGCTCACCACTACGCACCAAAATCAATTAATTGCTGCGTTGTGCAACAATTGTAAATAGTTATATTTTTTGCTTAAGTATTCTGTCGAAATGTGTAATGTCAGACAACATTTCATGTCTTATGCCCGATTTAAGCCCAATAATTGGATTTTAAAAAAAAATCCGAAGGGATAAGATTAATTCCGAAGGGATTTTGATTCAGACCGAGGTTTTTTGTGGCAACAACTCAAGTGCGCCAGATGCGTCAGATTCGTTTCATGTAGTTAACAGGAACCACAATGTATAAGTGCATTGCCGCCTCATCCAATTGTTGCAATAGCGTCAGCTGACGGTTGGTCAGATGCAGTTACTGGAACAAACGCTTCCATAATCCATATATGTAGTGGTGCGTAGAAATCGTAAACAGTTTTTAGATTCTTATGAAAAATGAAATTAATTATTTTGTGTTGTATTTGGGCTGCTTGGGTAAGCCTTTGCTGACGATTACAAATCATAAGTAGTCATTAGGACTTGTTTAAGCCGGTTTTTGCGATATCATCCGATAGAGGCAGTGTCCGTTTCAACCATATTCTCCGACATGGACTCAGAGTGAGACCGGAAGCCTTCTGAACCCGGTTCACGATTTCAAGTGTGCCCTGTCCGTGAGAAAGAAAACTCCCAGAATGGGTATAATACCCATTACCACATACATGTGGTAAAGCAAAAGGAATAAATACTTTTGTTTTTGTCGGTAGTTTTTTTTCGCTGCTGACGAGAAAGTGAAACAGAGCACCACCAAGGCATTCGGGGTAATTGGCCTTGTTTTGGATTAGAGTTGCTCAAGTCAGACGAGGCAAATGACAGCACCGAGCCCGGCGGTCTTAATTGGCCTTGTTTTGGATTAGAGTTGCTCAAGTCAGACGAGGCAAATGACAGCACCGAGCCCGGCGGTCTTAATTGGCCTTGTTTTGGATTAGAGTTGCTCAAGTCAGACGAGGCAAATGACAGCACCGAGCCCGGCGGTCTTAATTGGCCTTGTTTTGGATTAGAGTTGCTCAAGTCAGACGAGGCAAATGACAGCACCGAGCCCGGCGGTCTTAATTGGCCTTGTTTTGGATTAGAGTTGCTCAAGTCAGACGAGGCAAATGACAGCACCGAGCCCGGCGGTCTTTGTGCTGGGCCTGAGATACCCGGTTATCCGACATACCGGGGTTCACCGTGGCTGATCACGACGCTATGCCATACATTCATACAATACATTGTCATACATAATAAAATGGTGCGTTTGCCGTGCTTGACAGCACCTGCTGTGAACGGCAGATTACCTGGGACCCTAATTTTCGGCGATAACTTTCGAAGGAACCAAGTGGCATGCACAAATTTATCGCAATATATACTTCAGACCCTGCGCCAATTTTGTATTGTTAAGGTCGGTTAATGTCAAATGCAAATTTAGGGCACTTGCCATTCACTCGTAATGTTAAAACTCGCGCAGGGAATTCAATCGGTGGGTAGAGGCTATCGTGAAAGGATGGGGCTATGCTCTGACGTCAGAGCTTAGCTCCGCCCTGGCTGACCTTGAACAGGCGCTGTCCGACCCGTGACCGGTCAGTTGCGAGTGGTGGGCGGAGTCGAGGGCGGGACTACAGAGCGGCCAGGCGTTAGCCTCTATCCGACCTCGCATTATCTTTAACATTAAAGGGATTAAGGGACTATCCCACCTTAACATTATATTTGAGTTGAAATAGCCATCTTGATGGCTTGGCATTGAAATTAAGTATGGTAACAGTTAAAACAACCACAATGATCTAATCAAAAAGATATTCGAGTTTGATTTCGACATCTGTAAAAAATAAGGCCCATGTGTATTTTAATAGGGCCTCTAAACCGACAGCGTCGTCTCTCTTTACCCAACTGGCAATGATAGCCGACTTGTTTTAATGTGAACCTTGGAGATATTTGCTACGTTTCAATGGTTTGGTAGTTCGTTCGTTTTGTATTCAAAACGCCGGAATTGTCTCGAAATAAGTGTGCCCATACTTTGGCAGCGTAAAGGATTTCTGTGTAGCTCTCTAGAGCTCAATATTACGTCAACCCAAATATTAAAACTTAACTTTGTATTAAATTGAGCATTGTTTGCGAGAAACAAATGTCATAATCGTGTTCGGCAGCAATTTCTTCATATTGTGCACTACAGGCGGCGTACATTTGACAACTCTTGGGAAGGTGGGACAGTCCCTTTAAAGGACTGTTTAAAGGGCAGTCCCTTTTAAGGTTCACCTTGGATTTTTTTACCCAACACGATTTGATTATATTTTTTAATACAATTTATTTTTATATTGTCAAAAATGGCCTTATATCGCGCCGATTCAGGACAGAAGGCCGTACATTTTTTTTGTTTATTAAAACTGTATGCATACTGTCTGAGTCAGAGTCCTGACGTCACGCGAATGTAAAAAATGGTTCAGCCAATCAGATTCGAAAGTAGTCGCGTAAAGATAGACTCGCATTGGAGATGTGCCAACCGGCGGCCGGCGATTCGCTTACTAGCACCAGCTGCAAGCTGATGGTATAGCCTCTGCCCGGGCTAGAACCAGTACAACATTCTTTCGCCAGCACCGCATTCCTTCGCCAAAAACTCAAATATATTCGGCTGGAGAGTCTTTTCAGTCAAGAAAACTTGCAGTTAGGGGTTTCCCAACACGGGCTACAAAACTGCTATCTCAGTTAAAAACTAATGTTGAAGGTGAACTATTTCCTTTAAAGGAAATAGTTCACCTTCAACATGGGTTTTGAACTGAAATAGCAGTTTTGTAGCCCGTGTTGAGAAATCCTTATCTGGAACTTTTCTTGGCTGAAAAGACTCTCCAGCCGAAGATATTTGACTTTTTTGGCGAAGGAATACGGCGCATATATGATGTACCGTACCGTCTGAAAGTGCCAGCACTGCCATGGAGCATGCGCAGACCAATAACGCACACCATAAAATCAATAATTTACAACCTTCTGTCCTGAATTGGCGCGATGTAGGACCATTTTTAAAAAGAAAAAAAGAAACTGTATTAAAAAATATAATAAAATCGTGCTCTGAAAAAATTCCGAAGGTGAACTATTTCCTTTAAGAGTGAATGGAAAGTGCCCTAAATTTTCGTTTGGCACTATAACCAACCTTTATAATACAAATTAGCGCATGTCGTGAGCGCAGGTCGCTGTTTCGTGATTTTTTTAGTAGGTTTCAAATATATGCAGATCACCTCGATTCAAATACTTCACCGCTACAAACAGCCTGTTTGTATGCGGTCATCAGCTTGGAATTGATTTGAAACTAGGCAAGAATTATCACTGAGGGTGTGCACTTCGATTTGCAGGCTTTCGATTCGACGCTTAATTCTGCAGGTTGACAAAAATTATGCGACTGCATGTTAAGAATAGGACTCAGAGCCTACACATACAATCATTAATTATATGCGAAGAACACAGCTAAGAAAAATGCATCGAAATATAATGTCCTATTTGTAATATAAGTCTGGACGACCCGCCGATCTCCTTGCAGTAATATGTAACTATTACATAATTTAATTATATTTACCATTAAAATGATTTGTTTTACTATTAGAAAAAGATCCCACATTCAAAATATTCCGAAACATGTTCATCACGGCGCCTGTCACAAAGGTCCTTTGCTGCTGCCGCGTTGACGCCGCATCGAATGTCTCCGGAACGGAATCGCCCGGCGAAAACTCAGCTCGATCTTGGTGCGTGCTGTTAGTTGTTACCCTGATATACCGCCAAAGATCTGGTCAGAAGTGGTAGAAACATGATTTTCGAAATCATAATTGAACCCCATGTGGCAAGCTACTACGAGCCTAAAATAATAATTGGTATTGCAGTCATATTTATTTTATGAAGTTATTGCGCTTAAAGGGTGTGCTCTTCTCGATTGTCTAGTTGATTTGCCTACCTTACAAATTATTTTCTACTGCAGGACCCAATATATTTGTACACAGGCTGGTCGAAAATCTAGTAGGAGGAGGTAGGCAAGCTTAGGCAAGGGTTTTCTTACATTTGTGTTTAATTTATGGTTTCGAAAGAAATTTTCTTGGAAACTTTGGAAAATTTGCTCCAAGATAGGCCCATTCCGATTGCAGAAAACCATAGTAATCGATCAGGAAAAAAATGAAATGAAAAGAAGGGAAGATAAATATCGGTATCGGAAGAAGGCTACCGAACTGGGTAGGCATTGCCTACCTTGCCTACAATGGAGAACCGCCCCTGCACAGCTCAGGTTATACCGTGCTTTTATGCTGCACCGCTCGCCATTCCATGTGCGATACAGTACATTATTTTCAATATTTTTATAATATTTTTTAATTATTTTGGGAGCACAAGTGAATGTTTTTCTGGGTGTGATGGTAACATGAAAAACGTTTGCATAAAATATTGTGCTGTAAAGATGGCTCAGAACCACTGATCTAAATGTTGAATGATGGCATCAAGCATCCTGTGCATAGGGTATGTAGGTAATTTAGTTACCAAGTTAGGGTAGCTTTTCATAACGCATAAAACAGCGGAAAGTTTTGGTGATTGAAGATAGTTTCGGTCGCTAGCTCTTGAAAGAGCAATTAACTTTTCATACGGCATCTGGTATCTTGTTGTGATGTTTGGGCCGCCACTGTGACTGTTGCTGTGCGGGTGGGTGCGGTGACGGAGCGAGCTGGAGCACCTCCGCTGTGACTGTTGCTGTGCGGGTGGGTGCGGACTGCGGTGACGGAGCGAGCAGGGCGGAGGCCGGAGGGCGCCAGTTTTAATGCGTCGGTGACCGGGACAGAGCCCGTGCGGCAGCCCTCCCCTCCCCTCCTCTCCCCTCCCCTCCCCTCCCCTCCCCTCCCCTCCCCTCCTCGCCCCCTCCCCTCCCCTCCCCCTTCCCCTCCCCCTCCCCCTCCCCGCCAGTGCAGCGGTGTAGGCCCGGAACCACGCTGAGATGCTGACAGCTGAGACGGAGGCTGCAACAACCGGAGAGCGGTGGTTCGCCAGTGGATTGGTGGCGCAGCGACCTGGCATATTTGTGTCAATGACATTTAGGAAAGGCTATTTCTGCAACTAGCACAAGTTAACAGAAGCTAGCAGAAGCACAAGTTAACACCATTTAATGGACACATTTAGAAACTAGCCGGGCCCGGTTATGTGTGAAATCGATGACAGATGCGTTTTTCTTCTTCCAAAGTTCATTCACATCCTGAGCACCTTTCTGACGCATTACTTTCAACAACCAGTTTTGTTACCGGTCATGGAGATAAGGTCGATCTCTCTGGCGTCATATGGCTGCATGCTGTGCTGTCGAAAGCTCTGCGCTGCGCAGCCTGTCTCTAAGACGGACATCACGGTGATGGTGCGGCTGCGGTCGGTCACTGCCAAGCGTCAGCACCTTGTCAACATGTCGGCGACCTCCCCGAGCTGTGCTGGTCGGCACCGTCAGCACGTCATCGGCGAGGCCCGTGCTGGTCGGCACCGTCAGCACGACATCGGCGAGGCCGTGCTGGTCGGTGTGAGGTCGCCAGTTTGGTCAGCAGTTTGCCGGAGCAGCTCGCTCCCCATCACTGTCTGGTATAGGAGGGGCAGTGCCCACTCCGACGGTAAATATGAGTGGTGTGATCACCCCGGTCAACGACCCGTGATTCGGCCTCAATGGCAGGTGGCCCAGTTTTCCAAACGGCCGTCGAAGGCACGCTAATTATTGGGTGGATCACGAGGACGGGGCATGCACCCATGCGTTGAAGCTCGGCTGTTTTCTCTTCTGGTCCTGTACTGTGCCTGAGATCTCATCTGATTTCAGACGGTAAATGAAAGCTCACCTTATTTCGGGCGGTGAAGAAAGTCCCACCTGATCTCAGACGAGGAACGCGATTTCACGCGAGAGCCGACTGTCGGTGGCATCTCTCCTGATCTCGCATCACTGTGTCAACACAACACTTCAACCCGTTCCACAACACTTCAGCCCGTTCCACAACACTTCAGCCCGTTCCTTTTTGTCCAAATTGTCCAAATTAAACGACAAAGGTGCGTGTCGGCTTTTTAAAAGGTCGTCAGCTTTGATAGCAGCTTTTGGAGGCGTGTATTTTTTATATGTTACATTGTGCCCAGTAGCGTACCCAGGATTCACTCCAGGAGGGGCAATTTTTGATCAGGGGGAGGCATAAGGTACCCCCACAACAAACATCCCCGGATTTGGCCCACTATATTGTTAGAGGGGCACATTTTCAACATTTTTTGCTCCAAAAATGAAAAAAAAACATTCATTTTTTCGACCAAAGGGGGCGCGTACGGACCTTCAGGGGGGGGGGGGGGGTAATTTCCCCGTTGCCCCCCCCCCCCCCCCCCCCCCTTGGGTACGCCTATGATTGTGCCGCAAACGGTGTGTGAGAGCTGTGTTTCTCTGTCTTCCACAGGTCGGCCCCGGGCCACACGGGTATCGAGATGTTCAGCAAACTGCCCAAGTCCCAGCCAATTACAATCGAGTTCAATGACCTGTCTTATACGGTACCGGCGCCCCGGAAAAAGGGCAAGGTCAAAAAAGGTGAGAACATTGTGGGCGGGAGTCCAAAAACCGGAGAGTTTGTGGACATTTTCGCGCCGTTTGTGCTTGTGCCTGTAGGTCACGTGACCTTCAGTTTTTGGACTATAGATCACGTGACTAAGTAAAATTGTCAGACTTGATTTGTATCTATCGCGTGCTGCAGCTAAATCGCTTTGAGGACTCGCGCTCCAAAATTCACAGTTTGAGGCCTCGACTTCGTCTCGGCCACAAACTGAATTTTGCCGCGCTCGTCCACAAAGCTATATTTATAACGATATCAAGGCATCGATTCCTGATATGTGTTTTGTCATCGTGATATGAGCAAAGAACGTAGGTACCACCTACGTAATACTAATCACTGAGAGGGGACCTTAATAACATAAAACACAGTGTTACAATCAAGTCACTGCCAGACTTGCACTGAAAATGTACTGAGCTCGTAACGCGGGTCTATATCAGGATCATGTTATAGCTCATTTTTGATGACCAAGGAGCAGTTGTTTCTCAATGACACCTGCAAGGTCAGCTGAGGTCATCTGAGGTCACCAGCACTTTTTGCCAATAACCCTTGACAAAGTAAAGATAGAGTGAGACCGACACCACTGTTTTTCTCGTCGAGACGTATCTTCCAATGTGCAACATGGTGTACCTGAGTTACCAAATGACCTTGACCTGAAGTCAAATTTTACACTTGGCCTAACCCGGACATCATGGCTCGAAGTGCCTTGACGAGACAAACACGATGACGTTAAAATAATTATCCCATGTTTATTAGGTGGAAGGTTTATTTACGAAAACTTTGGAAGAAAATGCCAGCGTGACCTGTGGTGCCCTCCAGCCTAAACTATTGACATCAGACTAAATTTGAGGATACCCTAGTGATAGCATTGTATTGTCCGTTGAAGTTAGCGTCATCGTCATCACACACACAACTCCAGCGTCAACTTTTTATATTCCCCAAACTTCGTGTGTAGGTCAATCAGACCATGCTGATTCGAAAAATCAAGTCCATTTTGCGATAGCCATTGACTTTCTAGGTCAAATTTGAGGTCAAGCGAAGGGGAACGCGCTGCAGCCTAAAGTTAGTCCGATTTGCTTGAAAATGGTATCAAACGATTCCTTGGGTCAAAATCTAGCGTGAGCGAGACTTTCAGGTCCTGACCTTTAAGGTCAAATTTCAGGTCAAAGGACAGGGAGCAGCATTTTTGGAATCAGCATGGTCTGATTGACCTACACACGAAGTTTAGGGGAGATCAACCGTTAACGCTGCTCCCTGTCCTTTAACCTGAAATTAGACCTTACAGGCCAGGACCTGAAAGTCTCGCTCACGCTAGATTTGGATCCAAGGAATCGTTTGAGACCATTTTAAAGCAAATCGGACGGTAACTTTAGGCTCCATCGCGTTCCCCTTCGTTTGACCTCAAATTTGACCTAGAAGGTCAATCGTTATCGCAAAATGGACTTGATTTTTGGAATCAGCATGGTCGGATTGACCTATACACGAAGTTTGGAGAGATCAACCGTTAACGCTTCTCCCTGTCCCTTGACCTGAAATTTGACCTTAAAGGTCAGGACCTGAGTCTCTCTCACGTTATATTTTGACCCTAGGAATCGTTTGAGACCATTTTGAAGCAAATCGGACGGTAACTTTAGGCTCCAGCGCGTTCCCCTTCGTTTGACCTCAAATTTGACCTAGGTCAATCGCTATCGCAAAATGGACTTGATGTTACGAATCAGCATGGTCTGATTGACCTACATACGAAGTTTGGGGAAAATAAAAAATTGACGCTGGAGTTGTGTGATGACGATGACGCTAACTTCACGGACATATAATTTTAAGTGATTTCGATTGCTTTTTTGTTTGTTACTAACTATTCTACTTCCTCATATATTGTTGGTGTAGGTTGCCAAATTTGACCTTTGTGACCTCCAGTGACCTCAATATAGACTGAGACAAACAAAATGACTGCAATGACTTTGGTAGCATTGTTCTGAGCTTTTGAACGCGTTTCCGCGTCTACCTAGCCCTTCTAGTTTTCGAGTTTGTGGAATATGTCATTTTGATCCTCACCAGGTCTCTAAAGGCCCACCCGGATGCGTTTTGTTATTCCCCTACCCATTCAAGGGAATCGTTCACCTTTAACATGGGTTATGGACTGAGATAGCAGATTTGTAGAGCAGATCTAAAAATGGGTTGTGGTGAAAGAATTACCTCCCTACGTTAAAGGGAATAGGTCACCTTGAAAGTTGTCTTGAAATTCAACCATACGGTACATCTTGAGCTCAACTACGAATATGACTTTGGTTTGGACAACTGATGGATATATGTGGACAAAGAAGTAAGTTTCTATTTCCATTTCACGAGAAATCGTACGATAGCAGCTGGCGTTCTGGCTCCGCCCCGCTCCGCCTGACGCCAAGTACAGTCTCTCACAAGGGGCCGCCGCGCCGCCCGCGGGCGGCTGAGCGGATATTAACGAGGCGTCGTGATCAGAGACTACGTGCCAGATAGTGTACCTGCCTCCGGCGGCTGCCTCCGGCGGCGAGCGTTCATATCCCGATCGTGGCCCGGAACAGCAGACATGAAACCGGGCCCACTAGTCCTGTGTCGAAATTACTTAACGTAGGGAGGTAATTCTTCCACCACAACCCATTTTAAGATCTGCTCTACAAATCTGCTATCTCAGTCCAAAACCCCATGTTAAAGTGAATAGTTCACCTTTAACATGGGGTTTTGGACTGAGATAGCAGATTTGTAGAGCAGATCTAAAAATGGTTTGTGGTGAAAGAATTACCTCTCTACGTTAAGTAATTTCGACACAGGACTAGTGGGCCTGATTTCAATCCCGCTGTTCCGGGCCACGATCGGGGAATGAACGCCCGCCGCCGCGCCGCCGGAGGCAGGTACACTCTCTGGCACGCAGTCTCTGGTCACGACGCCTCGTTAATATCCGCTCAGCCGCCCGGGCGGCGCGGCGGCCCCTTGTCAGAGACAGTACTTGGCGTCACGCGGAGCGGGGCGGAGCCAGAACGCCAGCTGCTATCGTACGATTTCTCGTGAAATAGAAAGAGAAACTTACTTCTTTCTCCACATATATCCATCAGTTGTCCAAACCAAAGTCATATTCATAGTTTTGAGCTCAAGATGCACCTAATGGTTGAACTTCAAGACAACTTTCAAGGTGACCTATTCCCTTTAAAGGTGAACTGTTCCTTTGAATGGGTAGGGGAATAACAATTTTTCGTAATTTCGACAGGACTAGTGGGCCCGGTTTCATGTCCGCTGTTCCGGGCCACGGTCGGGACATGAACGCGGGCGCCGGAGGTAGGACACTCTCTGGCACGTAGTGTCTGATAACGACGCCTCGTTAAAGGGAGTGCGCCTACTGTTTTGGAATGTCAAAAATATTTTGCATACGGTAAGTAGCTATTGGTACTTACCGTACTTATATTGCTTTTTTGCTTATTTTATGTTTCGATGTCTATAAAACGATCGCCACCATGGTGATGTTATGTAAAACGGCGCACATAAGACAATACAATTACGATCACATCATGCAAGATAGAAAGACAAATTTTGCACAGCACGTTCACTGTGACTGTGACTGTGACTGTGACTGTGACTGTGACTGTGACTGTCACAGCACAGCACTGTGAACTTTATAATGTACAAGTTTCGTAGCTCTAAATTGACATTTTTTTTATAAAAAAATGGCTATCGGCGATCATCGAAACGGCAATCATCGAAAAGCATGATGGCCGTCCAGGTTCTGTTCGGCTGCTGCTATCAGCGTGCACGAGCTGTTTTGTCGAATTGCTATTGGCCGGCGCTAACAATATGCTAGCAGTTTAATCGATAGATGCAGTGCTTCTAGTAGCGGAAGCCCTCTGGAGTCTACCCGATAACTTTTTGCTCCCAGCAAGTTCCTGGAGTATTTGGAATATCTCGGCAACTAGGGCGAATCTGGAGAAACGAAGCCATGGGTCAATTCAGAAAATTATGTTCTATAGACCAGTGTCAATAACCCCAAATAAGCGATGTGAGTAGGCACACTCCCTTTAATATCCGCTCAGTCGCACGGGCGGCGCGGCGGCCCCTTGTCAGAGACTGTACTTGGCGTCAGGCGGAGCGGGGCGGAGCCAGAACGCCAGCTGCTATCTACGATTTCTCGTGAAATACAAAGAGAAACTTACTTCTTTCTCCACATATATCCATCAGTTGTCCAAACCAGTCATATTCGTATGTCCCCTTTGCCCCCCCCCCCCCTCCCTTGGATCCACCAGTAGGCGGTTGGGTGCCCATGGCCCCTTTGGCCCCCTTGGATTCACCAGTCCTCTGGTGAATCCAAGGGGGGCCAAATGGGCCATGCCCCCAAGTTTGAACTTCAAACTTCCTACGCCTGGAGCACAGCACGCTTCGATTTAGTTCTAACGTACCATCCGCACCACATTTAGCGATGTGACTCTTGTGCTTCTAATTGCTCCCAAATGAAGGTATCTATGCAACACGAACTACGGAATAGGTGCGTTTGTTTCGGAAATGTTTTTTCTCGTTTGTTTTAGTTTTTTTCTAGAAAATTCGGCATTTTATTAAGTTTTTGAGGAAACGTTCAGACTCAAATAATTAATATGCACTTGGTAGCTTTCGTTTTTTTTTGGGGGGGGGCAAAAGACATGTTGGCCCCCTTCCGGGCCTTGGGGGAGGGGAGGGGCATGGCCGGATCCTCCCTGGATCCGCCAGTGGTTCCACATCACAGTTGCCCTCATTTCATTGCTGATCCGCACCGCACGCGCCGTCCTACACCATGTTCTACACAGTTGCCCTCATTTCATTGCTGATCCGCACCGCACGCGCCGTCCTACACCATGTTCTGCGAATATTTTCCTAGAATGCTGGTGAAAGTTTAAACTGTCGCCTATTAAGTAGAAAATGTATGTTTTGAAAATGTTTGAAACGCCTTAAACATGGTTTAACCTCAAACATGCACACTACTAAGATTACCACACTAAACAAAACTGAATAGCCATCACCATAGCCACTCTCTCTCAACGGATGAGTTTGGCCAGAGCTATGATTTTTTCCCCGAAACTAGTAAATAGACCATCTAAAACCTATTTTGAAAGATGAAAGTGAGGGTACATAAATATACCAGTATATTGCATCACGCAGGCTTAGAGATAAATGCAGTTGCTTTCTCTTTGGATGCGAAAGCACGGTACTTCAATCGGATTCACAACTGAGATGGCACCGTCTCACGTGTTGTGCAGGGGGTGTTATATCATCCACATTCAGGTCATTGGCTAAAGACTTGAGCTAGGCAGAGTCTTAAGTTTAAGCCAAGCTTAAGTTTGAGACCATCGTGTTCCGTGTTGTTGTTATGATTGTTTTTTTTTAGTCTGTGAATATTGTAGGTTATTTAGGGATGGGCTGGGCTTGGTTGGCTCACCGGCCGTGACTCGTATCTGGAGTAAATATCTTAGTCATAGGCGTAACTATTTATACAGGCCTTTGGGCGTAACCACCTTCCGAAAGTAGGTGGGCACGGAGGCACTTTGAAGACGATTCTTTCCATGCAACACCCATAGCCGTAATGTTAAAATCCGAAAATGTTACTGGAGACTGATCCCCAGTGGTGCAGTTACGCGCCCGATCTTAGTCCTGACCTTAACTCACCTAGTCTGGAAACACCTGACCTGACCTGACCTGACCTGACCTGACCTGGGATCATGTTTCAGAGCGTCTGACAATCCTGGGTGGGGTGACGGGCGTGTTTAGGCCGGGTCAGCTGACCGCCATCATGGGACCATCAGGAGCCGGCAAGTCAACCCTGCTCAACGTTCTCGCCGGATACAAGTGAGTTTGCCGGCCGCTCTGGGCCATATAGACAGTATATAGACCAGGGCAGTATATAGACCAGGGCCGCTCTGGTCTGGACGGGATAAGACTGATAAGATACAGTGCAGGCCGCTCTGGTCTGGACGGGATAAGACTGATAAGATACAGTGCGGGCCGCTCTGGTCTGGACGGGATAAGACTGATAAGATACAGTGCGGGCCGCTCTGGTCTGGACGGGATAAGACTGATAAGATACAGTGCGGGCCGCTCTGGTCTGGACGGGATAAGACGGATAAGATACAGTGCGGGCCGCTCTGGTCTGGACGGGATAAGACGGATAAGGTACAGTGCGGGCCGCTCTGGTCTGGACGGGATAAGACGGATAAGATACAGTGCGGGCCGCTCTGGTCTGGACGGGATAAGACTGAAAAGATACAGTGCGGGCCGCTCTGGTCTGGACGGGATAAGACTGATAAGATACAGTGCGGGCCGCTCTGGTCTGGACGGGATAAGACTGATAAGATACAGATATATGTGCGGGCCGCTCTGGTGCCGTGATGCGGGCTGGTGATGCGAGCAGTTTTTGTTTATAAGACTACGGTTATAACGTTGACTTTCCTGCAACCATGTATAAGCGACATTACTAACAAGTCTCCCGGATGGCAAATGGGAGGTCCTATCGCTGTTCGAAACATTTCCCTGGAGTATTATATTATATGACACGACAGGAAAGTGGACACAGCCTTTCATAACCGAGATTACTCGCCGCTGCAGTGTTGACACAGTTATGCTGTGTTATTACTGCACGTGCGGTCTCATCGCGGCCTTCACGTGTGGTCAGAACACTGTCTCCACCTGCTCACAGAACACTGTCCACCTGCTCACAGAACACTGTCCACCTGCTCACAGAACACTGTCCATCTGCTCACAGAACACTGTCCACCTGCTCACAGAACACTGTCCACCTGATCACAGAACACTGTCCACCTGATCACAGAACACTGTCCACCTGCTCACAGAACACTGTCCACCTGCTCACAGAACACTGTCCACCTGCTCACAGAACACTGTCCACCTGCTCACAGAACACTGCCCATCTGCTCACAGAACACTGTCCACCTGCTCACAGAACACTGTCCACCTGCTCACAGAACACTGTCCACCTGCTCGCAGAACACTGTCCACCTGCTCACAGAACACTGTCCACCTGCTCACAGAACACTGTCCACCTGCTCACCACACAGCATTCCGACGCAGTGCAAGCGACGTTTGAGTGACCAGTTTGGGGTCGCGCAATAACTTAATCCGGGCGCCGATTACGACGTCGCTTACGACCTCTCGGAACGGTGCGCTTCATCGACGGGGAAAGACAGACTCTGACTCTGACACGTGTGGGCTGCGATTGTATGTAGGTCGCGATTGTACACAGGCTTGCGATCAGAGCGTTCGAAGCGCTGACCGATATACCGGTTTATATAGCCTTGGATATGCCTAGCCTGGCGACCAGTCGTACCCGCGGCCTGACGGCCACAGTCGCCACTGTCGCTACTGTTGCCACTGTCGCTACTGTCGCCACTGTCGTTACTGTCGCAGTGCGAACACTGCACAGTCGTTGTGTCCGGTGTGACGGACGTTATGCGGCGTAGCGCGTCGTTGTCACAACGTCGTGACGCCGTGACGCATGTTTAGAACCAGTGCATAGATGCTTGGGTAAGATATGCAAGGATACCAACAAAACAAGTAAAAGAAGATCAACTATCAAGCGAGGCTATCATTAAACTATATCAAGCGGATGAGGAGCGTGACTGAGAGGGATGAGGAGCGTGACTGAGAGGGATGAGGAGCATGACTGAGAGGGATGAGGAGCATGACTGAGAGGGCGGTTTTGCCGAGTGGGAAAGTACGCAATGAGCAGCGAATGTGCCGAGTGACCTTCGTGCCTCTTGATGAGAGATAGGGAGTCACCGGGACCGACAACTGAGTGTCTGTTGATGGCCTGTCACCGTCAAGTACCATCTGGTGTTAATAGCATCGCAATCGTATATCGCGTTAGCATTTGGATGTTTACCACCGACACACTTGACACTTGGACCTGCCGTATGTACACATAGTCGGCCGTGGGATGGCGTATCCGAGCGCCCAGAGCTCGGTGACCAATGTGCAGTAATCAGTGCACCCTGCGCGCTTCCAGTACACCCTGTCCGTCAAGAGCTCCCTGTCCAGTGCTCAGTCCCCGGTGTCCGGTGTTTAGGCTCCGATGTCCGGTGTTTAGGTTCCGGTGTCCGGTGTTTAGGCTCCGGTGTCCGGTGTTTAGGCTCCGATGTCCGGTGTTTAGGCTCCGGTGTCCGGTGTTTAGGCTCCGGTGTCCGGTGTTTAGGCTCCGATGTCCGGTGTTTAGGCTCCGATGTCCGGTGTTTAGGCTCCGGTGTCCGGTGTTTAGGCTCCGGTGTCCGGTGTTTAGGCTCCGATGTCCGGTGTTTAGGCTCCGATGTCCGGTGTTTAGGCTCCGGTGTCCGGTATTTAGGCTCCGGTGTCCGGTGTTTAGGCTCCGATGTCCGGTGTTTAGGCTCCGATGTCCGGTGTTTAGGCTCCGGTGTCCAGTGCTCATTCCCCGGTGTCCGGTGTTTAGGCTCCGGTGTCCGCTGTTTAGGCTCCGGTGTCCGCTGTTTAGGCTCCGATGTCCGGTGTTTAGGCTCCGGTGTCCAGTGCTCAGTCCCCGGTGTCCGGTGTTTAGGCTCCGGTGTCCGGTGTTTAGGCTCCGGTGTCCAGTGCTCAGTCCCCGGTGTCAAGTGTTTAGGCTCCGGTGTCCGGTGTTTAGGCTCCGATGTCCGGTGTTTAGGCTCCGGTGTCCAGTGCTCAGTCCCCGGTGTCCGGTGTTTAGGCTCCGGTGTCCGGTGTTTAGGCTCCGATGTCCGGTGTTTAGGCTCCGATGTCCGGTGTTTAGGCTCCGGTGTCCGGTGTTTAGGCTCCGGTGTCCGGTGTTTAGGCTCCGGTGTCCGGTGTTTAGGCTCCGGTGTCCGGTGTTTAGGCTCCGGTGACCGGTGTTTAGGCTCCGGTGACCGGTGTTTAGGCTCCGATGTCCGGTGTTTAGGCTCCGGTGTCCAGTGCTCAGTCCGCGGTGTCCGGTGTTTAGGCTCCGGTGTCCGGTGTTTAGGCTCCGATGTCCGGTGTTTAGGCTCCGGTGTCCAGTGCTCAGTCCCCGGTGTCCGGTGTTTAGGCTCCGGTGTCCGGTGTTTAGGCTCCGATGTCCGGTGTTTAGGCTCCGATGTCCGGTGTTTAGGCTCCGGTGTCCGGTGTTTAGGCTCCGGTGTCCGGTGTTTAGGCTCCGGTGTCCGGTGTTTAGGCTCCGGTGTCCAGTGTTTAGGCTCCGATGTCCGGTGTTTAGGCTCCGATGTCCGGTGTTTAGGCTCCGGTGTCCGGTGTTTAGGCTCCGGTGTCCGGTGTTTAGGATCCGGTGTCCGCTGTTTAGGCTCCGGCGTCGGGTGTTTAGGTTCCGGTGTCCGCTGTTTAGGCTCCGGCGTCGGGTGTTCAGTCTATCCCGCAATGTTCTGTAGCGCTCCACACTCGGTGCGGCCGGTGGCGCGTGTCATGCCGACTCGAGCCGGTCAGTGTTGTTCGTCCTTTTCCCACGAGCGGGCCGTGACCTTCCCATCCGTGCGGGCCGTGACCTTCCCATCCGTGAGGACTACGACCTTCCCATCCGTGAGGGCTGCGACCTTCCCATCCGTGAGGGCTGTGACCTTCCCATCCGTGCGCGCCGTGACCTTCCCATCCGTGCGGGCCGTGACCTTCCCATCCGTGATGGCCGTGACCTTCCCATCCGTGCGGGCCGTGACCTTCCCATCCGTGCGGGCCGTGACCTTCCCATCCGTGCGGGCCGCGACCTTCCCATCCGTGAGGGCTGTGACCTTCCCATCCGTGCGGGCCGCGACCTTCCCATCCGTGAGGGCTGTGACCTTCCCATCCGTGCGCGCCGTGACCTTCCCATCCGTGCGGGCCGTGACCTTCCCATCCGTGAGGGCCGTGACCTTCTCATCCGTGCGGGCCGTGACCTTCCCATCCGTGCGGGCCGTGACCTTCCCATCCGTGCGGGCCGTGACCTTCCCATCCGTGCGGGCCGTGAACTTCCCATCTGTGAGGGCCGTGACCTTCCCATCCGTGAGGGCCGTGACCTTCCCATCCGTGCGGGCCGTGACCTTCCAATCCGTGAGGGCCGTGACCTTCCCATCCATGAGGGCTGCGACCTTCCCATCCGTGCGGGCTGTGACCTTCCCATCCGTGAGGGCCGTGACCTTCCCATCCGTGAGGGCTGCGACCTTCCCATCCGTGAGGGCCGTGACCTTCCCATCTGTGAGGGCCGTGACCTTCCCATCCGTGAGGGCTGCGACCTTCCCATCCGTGAGGGCCGTGACCTTCCCATCCGTGAGGGCTGCGACCTTCCCATCCGTGAGGGCCGTGACCTTCCCATCCGTGCGGGCCGTGACCTTCCCATCCGTGAGGGCTGCGACTTTGTTGTGTCCGTCGGGCTGCGACCTTGGTGTGGTCGATGAGCGGTGACGGTGACGGTGACGTTGGCTCTTCGTGACTGGCCTCCCTCTGACTTGACCTTCCACTAGCGGCCGGTCGATGGTGGGAACTCTTATAATGATGCTTGACTCGGACATTGTTCACTGGTTGGTTCAGTTGAGCGTGTGATTATCGTGAGTATTTAGGTGTGTACAGATGGAGAAAATGCAAGAAAAAGTTGCCATCGTTTGATAGTTGGAGCCTGGCTTTCATTCATGTAACAGTTTATGTAGACCCGTCATCATGCAGACCCTTCTTGGATCTTGAAAAACAACGTTGTTTTTCGCTCGGTGACTTTCTCCTCGTCAGTGTCATCTCGGAGTGGGAATGTGGAGAACATCTCTGACCTGACCTCGGGTGTGAACCCTCAGGGTAGAGATAGGATAACACCTCTGACCTGACCTCTATGACCTGACCTATGACCTGACCTTTCTGACCTGACCTCTCTGACCTTTCCTCTCTGACCTGACCTCTCTGACCTGACCTCTCTGACCTGACCTCTCTGACCTGACCTCTCTGACCTGACCTCTCTGAACTGACCTCTCTGACTTGACCTCTCTGACCTGACCTCTCTGACCTGACCTCTCTGACCTGACCTCTCTGACCTGACCTCTCTGACCTAACCTCTCTGACCTGACCTATCTGACCTGACCTCTCTGACCTGACCTCTCTGACCTGACCTCTCTGACCTGACCTCTCTGACCTGACCTCTCTGACCTGACCTCTCTGACCTGTCCTCTCTGACCTGACATCTCTGACCTGACCTCTGTGACCTGACATATCTGACCTGACCTCTATGACCTGACATCTCTGACCAGACCTCTGACCTGACCTCTGACCTGGCCTCTGACCTGACCTCTGACCTGACCTCTGACCTGACCTCTGACCTGACCTCTGACCTGACCTCTGACCTGACCTCTGACCTGACCTCTGACCTGACCTCTGACCTGACCTCTGACCTGACCTCTGACCTGACCTCTGACCTGACCTCTGACCTGACCTCTGACCTGACCTCTGACCTGACCTCTGACCTGACCTCTGACCTGACCTCTGACCTGACCTCTGACCTGACCTCTGACCTGACCTCTGACCTGACCTCTGACCTGACCTCTCTGACCTGACCTCTCTGACCTGACCTCTGACCTGACCTCTCTGACCTGACCTCTCTGACCTGACCTATCTGACCTGACCTCTCTGACCTGACCTATCTGACCTGACCTCTCTGACCTGACCTCTCTGACCTGACCTCTCTGACCTGACCTCTCTGACCTGACCTCTCTGACCTGACCTCTCTGACCTGACCTCTCTGACCTGACCTCTCTGACCTGACATATCTGACCTGACATATCTGACCTGACCTCTATTGCCTGACCTCTGAGCTGACCTCTGAGCTGACCTCTGACCTGACCTCTGACCTCTGACCTGACCTCTGACCTCTGACCTGACCTCTGACCTCTGACCTGACCTCTGACCTGACCTCTGACCTGACCTCTGACCTGACCTCTCTGACCTGCCCTCAGGGTTCGGGACGTAAAGGGCAGTATCCTGATTAACGGCACGGCTCGCAGCCTGCAGACATTCCGTAAGATCCAGGCCTACATCATGCAGGACGACTTCCTGCTGCCCTACCTCAGCGTCGACGAGGCCATGATGGCGGCCGCTAACCTGAAGTTGGGTCGCGGCTTCAGTCACCACAGCCGCCGCCAAGTGGTGAGTAGCGTCAGACGTCAATAACGTCAGGTGTGAGTGACGTCAGACGTCAGTGACGTAAGGTGTCGGTTACAGAAGTCAGTGACGTCAGGTGGTAAGTAACGTCAGACACAGCGGCGGGTCGGGCGGAGGCACTACTGGATCCAGGAGGGTTGGGCTTTGGGAATTCCCCCCCCCCCCCTCCCCCCAAAGAGACTACTGAAATCGGCATATATTTGACACATGTTCTGATTTTGAAGCAAATTGTACCAAGTTTCACCGAGGAAAGCCTTTTATATACCAATGATAAATTCACACGGAAGCGAAAACAGATGAGGTTGAACAATTTCCTCAGACTTTTAGAGATTTAGTTCCCAAGCCAACTGTTTAGCCGCTGTGAATCTGTTTAGCCGCTGCTAATCTGTTTAGCCGCTGCTAATCTGTTTAGCCGCTGTGAATCTGTTTAGCCGCTGTTAATCTGTTTAGCCGCTGTGAATCTGTTTAGCCGCTGTGAATCTGTTTAGCCGCTGTGAATCTGTTTAGCCGCTGTGAATCTGTTTAGCCGCTGTGAATCTGTTTAGCCGCTGTGAATCTGTTTAGCCGCTGTGAATCTGTTTAGCCGCTGTGAATCTGTTTAGCCGCTGTGAATCTGTTTAGCCGCTGTGAATCTGTTTAGCCGCTGTGAATCTGTTTAGCCGCTGTGAATCTGTTTAGCCGCTGTGAGTCTGTTTAGCCGCTGTGAATCTGTTTAGCCGCTGTGAACCTGTTTAGCCGCTGTGCATCTGTTTAGCCGTTGTGAATCTGTTTAGCCGCTGTGAATCTGCTGTAGGTGAGTGAGAGGTAAGACGGATATTGCGGGTCGGCCGGGGGGCGTAATTGTGGTACGGCCAACACGGGCGCTGGTAACGCCTGTCTAGGCAGCCCTAGGCAGACCGGTTCCTCACTGCGGTTCGGCACTGCAGAAGTAGGTGAGCGGGATCTGACGGCGTGTCTGTAGAGTAGAGAGGCTCTGGAGGCAATGGCCCATTGACCACACCTATTCGGGCGGTGAGAACTCTGACCCGTGCTGGTGAAAGCTATTCGACTTGTTTTGTTTGTCGGGATTTATTTGGTGTTGTTCTTTTAGGTTTTACGACAGCGTAGCTGGTACGATCATATGTCGGCAGAGGGCCTTCTCCAGATCGGCAGAGGGCCTTCTCCAGATCGGCAGAGGGCCTTCTATAGATCGGCAGAGGGCCTTCTCCAGATCGGCAGAGGGCCTTCTCCAGATCGGCAGAGGGCCTTCTCCAGATCGGCAGAGGGCCTTCTATAGATCGGCAGAGAGCCTTCTCCAGACCGGCAGAGGGCCTTCTATAGATCGGCAGAGGGCCTTCTCCAGATCGGCAGAGGGCCTTCTCCAGATCGGCAGAGGGCCTTCTCCAGATCGGCAGAGGGCCTTCTATAGATCGGCAGAGGACCTTCTCCAGATCGGCAGAGGGCCTTCTCCAGATCGGCAGAGGGCCTTCTCCAGATCGGCAGAGGGCCTTCTATAGATCGGCAGAGGGCCTTCTCCAGATCGGCAGAGGGCCTTCTCCAGATCGGCAGAGGGCCTTCTATAGATCGGCAGAGGGCCTTCTCCAGACCGGCAGGGACCCTCTATAGATCGGAAGGGCCCTATAAAGGTTGTTTGGCTGCCAATATACCCTGTTCCAGGGTATATGGGCAGCCAAACAACCATGTGTACAGAGGGCCCGTCGGGAAAGTAAACCTCAATCGGTAGCGCAGGAGGCAGTGATTCTGCCTCCTCGCCACTTGCCGCCAAGTTATTCGCCTGTAACGTTTTTGCATCTCAGCCGAGAGCTAAATCGGAGCCACGCTGTCGTGTACTGTTGCCCAAACGTGTCCGAATCTGTGTTACGGAATACGGACGCTCTCTCCCAGGACTTCCTTGTGATGTATTGCATTTTGATTGCGCGTGAGCTTGGTGCGTGTTGTATTCCTGCTGATTGCGTGAAATTGGTGCGTGTTGAATTCCTGTCCGAATTCCTGCCGTAGCAGGCTCATGCGGCCATGCCATCTACAGTCGCATCGCAAAAAAAGGGTGATGCAACTTTCACCGTCTGCCATTATGAGTGGTAGATTATGTGACGCTCTCTGTGACGCTCTGTGACGTCTGTGACGCTCTTGTGTCCCTGTTATCGCTCTCGGAGTGCCTAATTTCAGCGTGATTTATAACATTTGGGTATGCGATAACACATAGCCAGGCGCAGATCCAGGATTTCGGTCAGGGGGGGGGGGGGGCGCCACATGGTGGTCGCCGTTAGCGAAATGTTGCTGACCGGGGGGGGGGGGGGGGGGGGGGGGGAGCGTCACGGAAATGATGCTGCTAACCGGGGATGGGGGGGGGGGGGTTAGAGCGTGATCGAAACCAAAAAAAAAGTTGCGACCTGCAGGCGCGCGGTCGCGCGACCTGGGCGCGACCGGAGGCTCCGGGCGGGGCGGGGGGCATAGCACCCCCCCCCCTGGATCCGTGCCTGATAGCAGCAGTTCGCCTGGCAACAGGCTGACTGGCATATCATCGAATAGTGCTGCTGCTGTGAGAGCGTATTATTTTTACTTGTTGAAAGAACGAGAAAAAAAACGCGCCCCGTAATCCAACACTGGAGGTCATTAGTTTGAGAACACAGGATTGAACCCTATCTCTCGGTCAGTGTCCCGTCCTGGATTGAGGACACACTAGATAGAAACTGGAAAGCCAAGGACCGGGGGGTCGGTACCGTTGCTGGCTGCTGCCTGTTCTCGGCCGGGTCACACCACTATGTGAGGTCAGCGGTACTAAGTGGTCAGCGGTACTAAGTGGGGCTTCGCCAGCGCTGCTGTGCGGCTGCCGAACCTTCCTCCCCAGAGCGGGGGGGGGGGGGGGGGGGAGTTATTCAGACGTTGTCTCAGGGTTTTGATTAGAGATGAGTTTTGGTATCGATGCATCGACGCCGATACTTTTGCGCCGATACCAAACGTACTTTCGCCGATACCCTGTCAATATCTACTTCAAGCCAGACACGCAATCGTCAATAAAAACCACTTGGCGAACTGAGTCAAATATGCTAAGAACTTCTAAAGGTGCATTGTTTTCATGATGACCGGATGACTGCTAGTATCGCGTTTGAGGTGGAAAATACTCGATGCTGACAATAAAGTTGGAAAACACATTGTTAATCCTTACTGTTTGACTTTGCATTTGTACAGTCCATTGCGTAAAAATGTCGATACCGTTGCCGATACCAATATGAGCCGTGTCGATACTATGTCGATACCTAAAAGGTCTTGCCAACATTGATACCGATACCAAGTTTTTTTTCCCAAAACAATCCCATCTCTAGTTTTGATGCTGACCTTCGTGCCAGACAGCGTCGCACTGGGCCTGTCCTCGGGTGCCATTCTGACAGTTTTGTTGTTCGAGGACGATACTGGTGAGTGATGATTATATCATATGACGCTGCGGGTATTAGTTCTCAGTCTGTTCTGACACCTACACGTGGGCGTGTAACGTGGACGTGTCCTCTGGTTAGGTGTCGGGTTAGGTGTCTGGTTACGTGTAACGTGGACGTGTCCTCTGGGACGTGCACCGTAACGTGGACGTGTCCTCTGGTTAGGTGTCTGGTTACGTGTAACGTGGACGTGTCCTCTTGGACGTGGACGTGTAACGTGGACGTGTCCTCTGGGACGTGCACTGTAACGTGGACGTGTCCTCTGGGACGTGCACTGTAACGTGGACGTGTCCTCTGGTTAGGTGTCTGGTTACGTGTAACGTGGACGTGTCCTCTGGGACGTGGACGTGTCCTCTGGTTAGGTGTCTGGTTACGTGTACCGTGGACGTGTCCTCTGGGACGTGTACTGTAACGTGGACGTATCCTCTGGTTAGGTGTCTGGTTACGTGTAACGTGGACGTGTCCTCTGGGACGTGGACGTGTCCTCTGGTTAGGTGTCTGGTTACGTGTAACGTGGACGTGTCCTCTGGGACGTGCACTGTAACGTGGACGTATCCTCTGGTTAGGTGTCTGGTTACGTGTAACGTGGACGTGTCCTCTGGGACGTGGACGTGTCCTCTGGTTAGGTGGACGACGTGCTGGAGACGCTGGGTCTGTCGTCGTGTTGCAACACCCGCTGTCTGCGGCTCTCCGGGGGTCAGAGGAAGCGACTCTCCATCGCCCTCGAGCTGCTCAACAATCCGCCCGTCATGTTCTTCGACGAGCCCACCAGGTCAGTGGGGGTGGGGTGGGGGGGGGGGGGGGGGAGGGGACCTCTCCAGGTGAGACGGGGAAGACCGCGCCAGCGCAGTCGGTGAGCTATGTAAAGTTGACTTTTTTTACAAAAATACACGGCTTTTGCAAATAGTCGTTTAGGCTAAAGCAGCGCAGCTGAGAATAGACGCCCCATGGTGAGTAAAATGGGTGCCTTTAAGTAGTTGGATATTTAAATTCGATAACGGCCAGTGCTGCGAGGGCGCAAACCAGCACAGGCGCCACGAGTTTGTGTCAGTGGGGGGGGGGGGGGCAGTCGAAATTTAGGAGGCCTCCATTTGAGAGGGGGCTTCCATTTGAGAAGGGGCCTTTGACCTCCATAGGGATCCTCTCCCCTCCCCTCTGGCTTCCAGAGGGCCGCTTCTGGACTGCAGGGGCACCTCTGACCTCCAAGGACCTCTGCTGGCCTACAGGGGCCCCTGGCCTTTGACCTCCAGAGGGCCTCTCTGGCTTCCAGAGAGGCCCTAGTTTTGATGATGGCCTTCGTGTCAGGCAGCGTCACACTGGGCCTCAGTGACCTTCAGTGACCCCCTCTGACCTCTATAGTATCCCTCTGGCTTACAGGTGCCCCTGTGACCTACGCGATGGGGCCTGCGAGATGGGGCCTCTTTGAAGCATGAAGGGCCTCCTTAAATAACAGGGGGGCAACAAGATATGTTGCCCCCCCCCTGCCCGACGACATGGGGTGACTGCCCCTCCCCCCCCCCCCCCCCCCCCCCCCCCCCCCCCCCCCCCCCGGTGGCGCCGCCCCTAAACCAGCAGCAGCTGGGCGTCCTGAACTTGGTAAGGGCTCAGCAGATCTGGTCTGGGCTCAGCAGATCTGGTCATGTTTCGCCACCATGTACTGTGAGGCCGCTCGGTACTCCGTACTGCTCCGCAGATGGCCCAGAGACACCAGTCATACAAACTCTCATAAACCAGGAACCATAAAACTCCGGTTTAATTGTATACATTAATGCATCGCACCGCGTGTGCTGATGCACAATTCTATGTCCGGCTGAAATATATAATTCCCTACAGTTTATATTTGTATATCACTGACCTCCGCAGCCGTCCACCATCAGGCTAGTCTGCGAATTCGTCGTGATTGTATGTTTATGGCGTGTTTCTGCGTACGTCAGTGTGCGAAGTCCGCGGTGGCCAGCACGTGGTGAACTCAGTCACCGGAGACTGATGGACTGACGGTCCATCAGTCACCGGAGACTGATGGACTGACGGTCCATCAGTCACCGGAGACTGATGGACTGACGGTCCATCAGTCACCGGAGACTGATGGACTGACGGTCCGAGGTTTACATGGGGGATTTCTGGTGTTCCGGCACACGACTCTGTCAGACATTCATCTCGTACTGATATACAAAGGCAAACATCGACGCGACCTTTGTGCTTCGATTGCGCAGTCGTGGTTCGATCAAATGCTGATGCCACCGATACATCACTTTTTGTGATCGTTTAATCCATGTTTTATAACGCTGCTTCTTTTTGTTTGTGGCATCGACAATCTTTTGGGTGCTGGACAACAAGCATCAACATTATGCATTTGTTAGTTTAGGGAATATTTAAGTCCTATTTTGAATATTTATTGTGTCATTTTCTTGTTTCGTGTTTCATTACTCAGTCGTAAATGTCAATGCTGAAATACTCGTGAATACATGAAGCCAACATCCCATAAATCTACTTCTCAATTCTCTGCATTAACTGCATCTTTCAGTCTATCTTCAACTGCAGTCTGTGTGACGGATGGCTATTTCCCTGCTCACGTCTCTCACTTCCACTTCCACTTCCCCCGACAGCGGTCTGGACAGCAACTCCTGCTCCTCCTGCGTCTCTCTGCTGAAGACGCTGGCCGAGGGCGGCAGGACCATCATCTGCACCATCCACCAGCCGTCCAGTCGGTTGTTCCAGCAGTTTGACCAACTGTACATCCTGGCCAGAGGCAGCTGTGTCTACCGCGGAACACGGCCCAACCTGGTGCCGGCACTGGCTGCAGCCGGGCTCCACTGCCCAGGGTATCACAACCCGGCCGACTTCGGTAGGTGGTGCTGATCTGACCTGACCTAGCGTGACCTGAACTGACCTGACCTGATCTGACCTGACCTGACCTGACCTGACCTGACCTGACCTGACCTGACCTGACCTGATCTGACATGATCTGACCTGATCTGAACTGATCTGGCCTCCGGACTCCACTACTATCACAACCCGTCCCACTTCGGTAAACGGCTGATCTGACTTGACCCGACCGACCTCGCCTCACCTCAGATCTCTCCGACTGCCGGACTCCACTGTTCTAGCGGTTACGGCGTGCTCTTTGACCTCTATTGTTCACGACGCCGTCTTTGCGGGTCCCTACCGTCTGTCACACGATCCTTGTCAAAAACCGAACGTCAATCGCTACCTTCGTCTAATATTGACGATGTGGAAGGACGACATAGACAGTCCAGCACCACATACTAAGCTATCATCCGGGTATGTCGCTGTTTGGGCTGACCGCCAGCTGTCTAAATGTTATGGTTGCCGCTGCCTTCAGTCGGGCTGGCCTCTAAACTCGGGTCCACCCAGGGCCGTATAATAGGTCCACCACCGCCGGCTGACCTCAGTCTAAACTCCCGGTCCGCGACCCCAGTCGGGAAGATCTGGAACAACGGGCGTCCGGTCAACGGACTTTGACTTGGTCCTATCTGGCGTCTGTCGAAATATGCGTCGTGATTCGCTGATCTGCGTAGAATCTCTGATGTGGGGTGTATGCGGGTTCAACAACCGATATTTTTATTAGGGAGTTGGTAGTGTGGAAATGACTGACATCGGCATTCTGCAGGGGCGTTTTTTTATGCCTTTGTGTCACTAGTTATTTCGTGTACTCATTTTGATTCTACCTGTCGATTTATTCCTTTGACTCCTGCTAGTCGCCTTGACACGAATACTCCGTGTCTGTATATACTTATCCCGCATTCAGCTTCCAATTCGACCAACATGCTAGGAGAACTCTATATGTGTGGCGATGATTGCCTAACAAGGAATATTACCAGGACATACCGGATGTCAGGAGTAATGTTCCACCTCACTACTCCTCGATTATTCCTCACGCCTGTTTACATTTCATAATTGTGGGAGACAGCTCTCACTTTGATTACAGCTCCTCATTGTGGAAAACAGCTTTCACTCGTATCCTGTACAGGTACCGCATGTGTGACGGATCCATAGGCGTACACAAGGGGGGGGGGGGCAAACGGGGCAATTGTCCCCCCCCCCCCTGAAGGTCTGTACGTGCCCCCTTTAGTCGAAAAACGTTTTTTTTAGATTTTTCTTTTAAAATATGCCTTTTAAAAATATAGTGGGCCAAATCCGGTGAGTTTTTCTGTGGGGGTACTTTATGCCCCCTGAGCAAAAATTGCCCCTCCTGGAGTAAATCCTGGGTACGCCACTGGACGGATCATGGTGCTCTATCCATGATTACATTTAATCATTGTGGAAAATACCCGAAACTCGTGCGCCGTGCCGGTATCTCCGAATTGTGACGCTGGGCTCCACGTGAAGCCGCCCTGTCTGTCCCACATTGGCCACCACCGACCGCACGGACACGGGTCCGGGAGGCCGCCATCCAGCTCCCAATTTAGCCTGGCTGCCCCCCCCCCCCCCCCCCCCCTCTCCCTCCCCCTCCGAGCCCCGGCTGTTCGGCACCGGACGCTCGACGGCTGGTAGGGTGGGGTGGGGTGGGGAGGGGGTGTTGGCTGATTGGTCGTTGTTGCCCCGCAGCAGGGAATGGAAACATTACACGCGCCTCAATATCCAGCAGTCACGATACTCGAAACATGCTGGGAGACCAAATGAACGTCAAATAACTTCCGAGCCCATGCATTAGCACCGAGTCATCGTGGCAGCAGCTATCGCTGTCGAAAGCTGTTAAAGCGAGTTGTTGGTCTTTCTGAACAGGGATACTCCGAAATCAATGCAATGTCTCCAAAGGCAAAAACACGCACTTGTCTGGCCTTCTATGCACTGTGTGTGTGTCCTTAGTAACGCTATATGTACCGTGTGTGTGTCCTTGGTAACGCTATATGTACCGTGTGTGTGTGTCCTTGGTAACCCTATATGTACCGTGTGTGTGTCCTTGGTAACGCTATATGTACCGTGTGTGTTTCCTTGGTAACGCTATATGTACCGTGTGTGTGTGTCCTTGGTAACCCTATATGTACCGTGTGTGTGTCCTTGGTAACGCTATATGTACCGTGTGTGTGTGTCCTTCGTAACCCTATATGTACCGTGGGTGTGTGTCCTTGGTGACCCTATATGTACTGTGTGTGTGTCCTTGGTGACCCTGTATGTACCGTGTGTGTGTGTCCTTGGTGACCCTATATGTACCGTGGGTGTATCCTTGGTAACCCTGTATGTACCGTGTGTGGGTTTGTCCTTGGTAACCCTATATGTACCGTGTGTGTGTCCTTGGTAACCCTATATGTACCGTGTGTGTGTCCTTGGCGACCCTATATGTACCGTGTGTATGTCCTTGGTAACCCTATATGTACCGTGTGTGTGTCCTTGGTAACCCTATATGTACCGTGGGTGTGTCCTTCGTAACCCTGTATGTACCGTGTGTGTGTCCTTGGTAACCCTATATGTACCGTGGGTGTGTGTCCTTGGTGACCCTATATGTACCGTGTGTGTGTCCTTGGTAACCCTATATGTACCGTGTGTGTGTCCTTGGTAACCCTATATGTACCGTGTGTGTGTGTCCTTGGTAGCCCTGTATGTACCGTGGGTGTGTCCTTCGTAACCCTGTATGTACCGTGTGTGTGTCCTTGGTAACCCTATATGTACCGTGTGTGTGTCCTTGGTAACCCTATATGTACCGTGTGTGTGTCCTTGGTAACCCTATATGTACCGTGTGTGTGTCCTTGGCGATCCTATATGTACCGTGTGTGTGTGTCCTTGGTAACCCTATATGTACCGTGGGTGTGTCCTTGGCGACCCTATATGTACCGTGTGTGTGTCCTTGGTAATCATATATGTACCGTGTGCGTGTCCTTGGTAACCCTATATGTACCGTGTGTGTGTCCTTGGTAACCCTATATGTACCGTGTGTGTCCTTGGTGACCCTATATGTACCGTGTGTGTGTCCTTGGTAACCCTATATGTACCGTGGGTGTGTCCTTCGTAACCCTATATGTACCGTGTGTGTGTGTCCTTGGTGACCCTATATGTACCGTGTGTGTGTCCTTGGTAACCCTATATGTACCGTGTGTGTGTCCTTGGTAACCCTATATGTACCGTGTGTGTGTCCTTGGTAACCCTATATTACCGTGTGTGTGTCCTTGGTAACCCTATATGCACCGTGTGTGTGTGTGTCCTTGGTGACCCTATATGTACCGTGTGTGTGTGTCCTTGGTAACCCTATATGTACCGTGTGTGTGTCCTTGGTAATCCTATATGTACCGTGTGTGTGTCCTTGGTAACCCTATATGTACCGTGTGTGTGTCCTTCGTAACCCTATATGTACCGTGTGTGTGTGTGTCCTTGGTAACCCTATATGTACCGTGGGTGTGTCCTTGGTAACCCTATATGTACCGTGTGTGTGTCCTTGGTAACCCTATATGTACCGTGTGTGTGTGTGTGTGTCCTTGGTAACCCTATATGTACAGTGGGTGTCCTTGGTAACCCTATATGTACCGTGTGTGTGTCCTTGGTAACCCTATATGTACCGTGGGTATGTCCTTGGTAACCCTATATGTACCGTGGGTGTCCTTGGCGGCCCTATAGGTACCGTATGTGTGTGTCCTTGGTAACCCTATATGTACCGTGTGTGTGTCCTTGGTAACCCTATATGTACCGTGTGTGTGTGTGTGTCCTTGGTAACCCTATATGTACCGTGGGTGTCCTTGGTAACCCTATATGTACCGTGTGTGTGTCCTTGGTAACCCTATATGTACCGTGGGTGTGTCCTTGGTAACCCTATGTGTACCGTGTGTGTCCTTGGTAACCCTATATGTACCGTGTGTATCCTTGGCGGCCCTATATGTACCGTGTGTGTGTCCTTGGTAACCCTATATGTACCGTGGGTGTGTCCTTGGTAACCCTATATGTACCGTGTGTGTGTCCTTGGTAACCATATATGTATCGTGTGTGTGTCTTTGGTAACCCTATATGTACCGTGGGTGTGTCCTTGGTAACCCTATATGTACCGTGTGTCCGTGTCCTTGGTAACCCTATATGTACCGTGTGTGTGTCCTTGGTAACCCTATATGTACCGTGGGTGTGTCCTTGGTAACCCTATATGTACCATGTGTGTGTCTTTGGTAACCCTATATGTACCGTGTGTGTATCCTTGGTAACCCTATATGTACCGTGTGTGTGTCCTTGGTAACCCTATATGTACCGTGTGTGTGTGTGTCCTTGGTAACCCTATATGTACCGTGTGTGTGTCCTTGGTAACCCTATATGTACCGTGTGTGTGTCCTTGGTAACCCTATAAGTACCGTGTGTGTGTCCTTGGTAACCCTATATGTACCGTGTGTGTGTCCTTGGTAACCCTATATGTACCGTGGGTGTGTGTCCTTGGTAACCCTATATGTGTGTATGTATGTATGTATGTATGTATGTATTCGTAAAAATCTCCACATCGTGGCTCTTCCGATTTCAGAGTCAATACAGTAAACACAATTATAAAAGCACAAATCAATAAACACGTTTAAAATAACTACACTCCATCACCCTTTAGCCATCTCAGTACACCCGCGTGAAAAAGACCGGGCGACTCGACTATCCTAAGCTGAGCTGGTAGACGGTTCCAGGCGGTGGTGGCCCGACATAGAAATGATCGGCGAGCGAGCTCCGTGCGCACGCGTGGAGTTTGCAGCATCATGCTCTCTGATCCCCGCGTGGTCCGGTCGGATACGTTTGCACGAGGCAACACAAGTGCGCGCAGATGGTCAGGCGAATTCGGCGACCTCAGTATCTGGTAGAGTACCACCAAGTCACGTTCAGTCAGCAGCTCTTCTACTTTAAACCAGCCAAGTGACTTTAGAGAGGGCGAAATGTGTTGTGACCTTTTCAGTCCTGTGATGATTCTGGCACCAAAATTTAAAGCCTTCTGTATCCTATATTTTTGAGTTTTTGAGCAGCTTCCCCACACAGTCAGGCAGTATATGATGTGGGGATGAACAAGCCCTTCGATTATGGTCTGTTTTGTCTCGGGTGGTAATTGATGGCTCAGCTTCGCCAATCCCACCAGTATACTGTAGCAACGCCTGACGATGGCAGATACTTGGAGTTCCCAATTTAAACCAGAGTCTAATATTACCCCGAGGACTTTAACAGAAGAAGAAGGTCTGATGTGTTGCGATCCAAAACGTATTTCAAAACTTTCGTCAATGGAAAGTCGCTTAGATTTCACAACCAAAAGATCTGTTTTAGTGGGATTAATTTTGAGACGATTTTGCGTAAACCAATTTAGGGTAGTGTCCAGCGTGGTCTCCGCTCTGACACGGAGGTCACCAACGTTAGCCGGAGTATCCGCATCAATAAATTGCGCGTCGTCTGCATACATAATGAGCTGGCCATGGTGAATAAAAGAAGTCAAGTCATTTGTGAACAATAAAAACAGAATCGGCCCCAAAGTACTCCCCTGTACCACCCCGTGCGTCACTGGGAGCGGCGTCGAACACGCTGCGCACGACCCTCGAGCCACCCCCGGAACCAATGGTCATCAACACCATACCATCTGAGCTTCTCCAGGAGCCGGCAATGCTGCACGCTGTCAAACGCCTTGGACGTGTCAGTCGTCGTCAACGTCGAGACGAGGCCACGGTCCATGTTGCTAATAAGCATGTTGACAGCACACAACATCGCCGACTCCGTGGAGTGACCCGGACGGAAGCCATGCTGTTCGGCGCACATGATGTGATGCTCGGTTAAATATGTCGACAACTGGTTTCCGACCACTCGCTCACAAAGCTTACCTACAATTGACAATATCGAAATAGGTCGAAAGTTGTTTGGCTCGCAACGGTCGCCACCTTTGAACAGAGGAGTGACAATAGCAGTTTTCCATGCTGCCGGTACATCGCCAGATACAAGTGAGCTGTTTACGATGTACAAGAGGTGTGGCGCAATTACAGGAAAAGTTAATCTAATTAAATGCACAGTGACACCGTCCTCGCTGCTCGCCTTTGACGCACCCAGCTGACCCAGCGCAGCCGACAGCTCGGGAAGAGTTGCCGGCCTGACACGGAAAGAGCCCGCGCACCGTGTGCTCCTTGTACCGTGTGTGTGTCCTTGGCGGCCCTATATGTACCGTGTGTGTGTGTCCTTGGCGGCCCTATATGTACCGTGTGTGTGTCCTTGGTAACCCTATATGTACCGTGTGTGTGTCCTTGGTAACCCTATATGTACCGTGTGTGTGTCCTTGGTGACCCTATATGTACCGTGTGTGTGTCCTTGGTAACCCTATATGTACCGTGTGTGTGTCCTTGGCGGCCCTATATGTACCGTGGGTGTGTCCTTGGTGACCCTATATGTACCGTGTGTGTGTCCTTGGTAACCCTATATGTACCGTGTGTGTGTCCTTCGTAACCCTATATGTACCGTGTGTGTGTCCTTGGTAACCCTATATGTACCGTGTGTGTGTCCTTGGTAACCCTATATGTACCGTGTGTGTGTGTCCTTGGTAACCCTATATGTACCGTGTGTGTGTGTCCTTGGTAACCCTATATGTACCGTGTGTGTGTCCTTGGCGGCCCTATATGTACCGTGTGTGTGTCCTTGGTAACCCTATATGTACCGTGTGTGTGTCCTTGGCGGCCCTATATGTACCGTGTGTGTGTCCTTGGTAACCCTATATGTACCGTGTGTGTGTCCTTGGTAACCCTATATGTACCGTGTGTGTGTCCTTGGTAACCCTATATGTACCGTGTGTGTGTCCTTGGTAACCCTATATGTACCGTGGGTGTGTCCTTGGTAACCCTATATGTACCGTGTGTGTGTCCTTGGTAACCCTATATGTACCGTGTGTGTATCCTTGGTAACCCTATATGTACCGTGTGTGTGTCCTTGGCGGCCCTATATGTACCGTGGGTGTGTCCTTGGTAACCACATATGTACCGTGTGTGTGTCCTTGGTAACCCTATATGTACCGTGTGTGTGTCCTTGGTAACCCTATATGTACCGTGTGTGTATCCTTGGTAACCCTATATGTACCGTGTGTGTATCCTTGGCGGCCCTATATGTACCGTGGGTGTGTCCTTGGTAACCCTATATGTACCGTGTGTGTGTCCTTGGTAACCCTATATGTACCGTGTGTGTGTCCTTGGTAACCCTATATGTACCGTGTGTGTGTCCTTGGTAACCCTATATGCACCGTGTGTGTGTCCTTGGTAACCCTATATGTACCGTGTGTGTGTGTGTCCTTGGTGACCCTGTATGTACCGTGTGTGTGTCCTTGGTAACCCTATATGTACCGTGTGTGTGTTCTTGGTAACCCTATATGTACCGTGTGTGTGTGTCCTTGGTAACCCTATATGTACCGTGTGTGTGTCCTTGGTAACCCTATATGTACCGTGTGTGTCCTTGGTAACCCTATATGTACCGTGTGTGTGTGTGTCCTTGGTAACCCTATATGTACCGTGTGTGTGTCCTTGGTAACCCTATATGTACCGTGTGTGTGTCCTTGGTAACCCTATATGTACCGTGTGTGTGTGTGTCCTTGGCGACCCTATATGTACCGTGTGTGTGTCCTTGGTAACCCTATATGTACCGTGGGTGTGTCCTTGGCGACCCTATATGTACCGTGTGTGTGTCCTTGGTAACGCTATATGTACCGTGTGTGTGTCCTTGGTAACCCTATGTACCGTGTGTGTCCTTGGTAACCCTATATGTACCGTGTGTGTGTCCTTGGTAACCCTATATGTACCGTGTGTGTGTCCTTGGTAACCCTATATGTACCGTGGGTGTATCCTTGGTAACCCTATATGTACCGTGTGTGGGTGTGTCCTTGGTAACCCTATATGTACCGTGTGTGTGTCCTTGGTGACCCTATATGTACCGTGTGTGTGTCCTTGGTAACGCTATATGTACCGTGTGTGGGTGTGTCCTTGGTAACCCTATATGTACCGTGTGTGTGTCCTTGGTGACCCTATATGTACCGTGTGTGTGTCCTTGGTAACCCTATATGTACCGTGTGTGTGTCCTTGGTAACCCTATATGTACCGTGTGTGTGTCCTTGGTAACGCTATATGTACCGTGCGTGTGTCCTTGGCGGCCCTATATGTACCGTGTGTGTGTGTCCTTGGCGGCCCTATATGTACCGTGTGTGTGTCCTTGGTAACCCTATATGTACCGTGTGTGTGTCCTTGGTAACCCTATATGTACCGTGTGTGTGTCCTTGGTGACCCTATATGTACCGTGTGTGTGTCCTTGGTAACCCTATATGTACCGTGTGTGTGTCCTTGGCGGCCCTATATGTACCGTGGGTGTGTCCTTGGTGACCCTATATGTACCGTGTGTGTGTCCTTGGTAACCCTATATGTACCGTGTGTGTGTCCTTCGTAACCCTATATGTACCGTGTGTGTGTCCTTGGTAACCATATATGTACCGTGTGTGTGTCCTTGGTAACCCTATATGTACCGTGTGTGTGTGTCCTTGGTAACCCTATATGTACCGTGTGTGTGTGTCCTTGGTAACCCTATATGTACCGTGTGTGTGTCCTTGGCGGCCCTATATGTACCGTGTGTGTGTCCTTGGTAACCCTATATGTACCGTGTGTGTGTCCTTGGCGGCCCTATATGTACCGTGTGTGTGTCCTTGGTAACCCTATATGTACCGTGTGTGTGTCCTTGGTAACCCTATATGTACCGTGTGTGTGTCCTTGGTAACCCTATATGTACCGTGTGTGTGTCCTTGGTAACCCTATATGTACCGTGGGTGTGTCCTTGGTAACCCTATATGTACCGTGTGTGTGTCCTTGGTAACCCTATATGTACCGTGTGTGTATCCTTGGTAACCCTATATGTACCGTGTGTGTGTCCTTGGCGGCCCTATATGTACCGTGGGTGTGTCCTTGGTAACCACATATGTACCGTGTGTGTGTCCTTGGTAACCCTATATGTACCGTGTGTGTGTCCTTGGTAACCCTATATGTACCGTGTGTGTATCCTTGGTAACCCTATATGTACCGTGTGTGTATCCTTGGCGGCCCTATATGTACCGTGGGTGTGTCCTTGGTAACCCTATATGTACCGTGTGTGTGTCCTTGGTAACCCTATATGTACCGTGTGTGTGTCCTTGGTAACCCTATATGTACCGTGTGTGTGTCCTTGGTAACCCTATATGTACCGTGTGTGTGTCCTTGGTAACCCTATATGTACCGTGTGTGTGTGTGTCCTTGGTGACCCTGTATGTACCGTGTGTGTGTCCTTGGTAACCCTATATGTACCGTGTGTGTGTTCTTGGTAACCCTATATGTACCGTGTGTGTGTGTCCTTGGTAACCCTATATGTACCGTGTGTGTGTCCTTGGTAACCCTATATGTACCGTGTGTGTCCTTGGTAACCCTATATGTACCGTGTGTGTGTGTGTCCTTGGTAACCCTATATGTACCGTGTGTGTGTCCTTGGTAACCCTATATGTACCGTGTGTGTGTCCTTGGTAACCCTATATGTACCGTGTGTGTGTGTGTCCTTGGCGACCCTATATGTACCGTGTGTGTGTCCTTGGTAACCCTATATGTACCGTGGGTGTGTCCTTGGCGACCCTATATGTACCGTGTGTGTGTCCTTGGTAACCCTATATGTACCGTGTGTGTGTCCTTGGTAACCCTATATGTACCGTGTGTGTCCTTGGTAACCCTATATGTACCGTGTGTGTGTCCTTGGTAACCCTATATGTACCGTGTGTGTGTCCTTGGTAACCCTATATGTACCGTGGGTGTATCCTTGGTAACCCTATATGTACCGTGTGTGGGTGTGTCCTTGGTAACCCTATATGTACCGTGTGTGTGTCCTTGGTGACCCTATATGTACCGTGTGTGTGTCCTTGGTAACGCTATATGTACCGTGTGTGGGTGTGTCCTTGGTAACCCTATATGTACCGTGTGTGTGTCCTTGGTGACCCTATATGTACCGTGTGTGTGTGTCCTTGGTAACCCTATATGTACCGTGTGTGTGTCCTTGGTAACCCTATATGTACCGTGTGTGTGTGTCCTTGGTGACCCTGTATGTACCGTGTGTGTGTCCTTGGTAACCCTATATGTACCGTGTGTGTCTTTGGTAACCCTATATGTACCGTGTGTGTCCTTGGTAACCCTATATGTACCGTGTGTGTGTCCTTGGTAACCCTATATGTACCGTGGGTGTATCCTTGGTAACCCTATATGTACCGTGTGTGTCCTTGGTAACCCTATATGTACCGTGTATGTGTCCTTGGTAACCCTATATGTACCGTGTGTGTGTCCTTGGTAACCCTATATGTACCGTGTGTGTCCTTGGTAACCCTATATGTACCGTGTGTGTCCTTGGTAACCCTATATGTACCGTGTGTGTGTCCTTGGTAACCCTATATGTACCGTGTGTGTCCTTGGTAACCCTATATGTACCGTGTGTGTGTGTCCTTGGTAACCCTATATGTACCGTGGGTATGTCCTTGGTGACCCTATATGTACCGTGTGTGTGTCCTTGGTAACCCTATATGTACCGTGGGTGTGTGTCCTTGGTAACCCTATATGTACCGTGTGTGTGTCCTTGGTAACCCTATATGTACCGTGTGTGTGTCCTTGGTAACCCTATATGTACCGTGTGTGTCCTTGGTAACCCTATAGGTACCGTGTGTGTGTGTGTGTCCTTGGTGACCCTATATGTACCGTGTGTGTGTCCTTGGTGACCCTGTATGTACCGTGTGTGTGTCCTTGGTAACCCTATATGTACCGTGTGTGTGTCCTTTGTAACCCTATATGTACCGTGTGTGTGTGTCCTTGGTAACCCTATATGTACCGTGGGTGTGTCCTTGGCGACCCTATATGTACCGTGTGTGTGTCCTTGGTAACCCTATATGTACCGTGTGTGTGTCCTTGGTAACCCTATATGTACCGTGTATGTGTCCTTGGTAACCCTATATGTGCCGTGTGTGTGTCCTTGGTAACCCTATATGTACCGTGTGTGTGTCCTTCGTAACCCTATATGTACCGTGTGTGTGTGTCCTTGGTAACCCTATATGTACCGTGGGTGTGTCCTTGGTAACCCTATATGTACCGTGTGTGTGTCCTTGGTAACCCTATATGTACCGTGTGTGTCCTTGGCGACCCTATATGTACCGTGTGTGTGTCCTTGGTAACCCTATATGTACCGTGGGTGTATCCTTGGTAACCCTATATGTACCGTGTGTGTGTGTCCTTGGTAACCCTATATGTACCGTGTGTGTGTCCTTGGTGACCCTGTATGTACCGTGTGTGTGTCCTTGGTAACCCTATATGTACCGTGTGTGTGTCCTTGGTAACCCTATATGTACCGTGTGTGTGTCCTTGGTAACCCTATATGTACCGTGAATGTGTCCTTGGTAACCCTATATGTACCGTGTGTGTGTCCTTGGTAACACTATATGTACCGTGTGTGTGTCCTTCGTAACCCTATATGTACCGTGTGTGTGTGTGTGTCCTTGGTAACCCTATATGTACCGTGGGTGTGTCATTGGTACCCTATATGTACCGTGTGTGTGTCCTTCGTAACCCTATATGTACCGTATGTGTGTGTCCTTGGTAACCCTATATGTACCGTGGGTGTGTCCTTGGTAACCCTATATGTACCGTGGGTGTGTCCTTGGTAACCCTATATCTACCGTGTGTGTGTCCTTGGTAACCCTATATGTACCGTGTGTGTGTCCTTGGTAACCCTATATGTACCGTGTATGTGTCCTTGGTAACCCTATATGTACCGTGTGTGTGTCCTTGGTAACCCTATATGTACCGTGTGTGTGTGTCCTTCGTAACCCTATATGTACCGTGTGTGTGTGTGTGTCCTTGGTAACCCTATATGTAACGTGGGTGTGTCCTTGGTAACCCTATATGTACCGTGTGTGTGTCCTTGGTAACCCTATATGTACCGTGTGTGTGTCCTTGGCGACCCTATATGTACCGTGTGTATGTCCTTGGTAATCCTATATGTACCGTGGGTGTATCCTTGGTAACCCTATATGTACCGTGTGTGTGTCCTTGGTAACCCTATATGTACCGTGGGTGTGTCCTTTGAAACCCTATATGTACCGTGGGTGTGTCCTTGGTAACCCTATATGTACCGTGTGTGTGTCCTTGGTAACCCTATATGTACCGTGTGTGGGTGTGTCCTTGGTAACCATATATGTACCGTGTGTGTGTCCTTGGTAACCCTATATGTACCGTGTGTGTGTCCTTGGTAACCCTATATGTACCGTGTGTGTCCTTGGCGACCCTATATGTACCGTGTGTGTGTCCTTGGTAACCCTATATGTACCGTGTGTGTGTCCTTGGTAACCCTATATGTACCGTGGGTGTATCCTTGGTAACCCTATATGTACCGTGTGTGTGTCCTTGGTAACCCTATATGTACCGTGGGTGTATCCTTGGTAACCCTATATGTACCGTGTGTGTGTCCTTGGTAACCCTATATGTACCGTGTGTTTGTCCTTGGTAACCCTATATGTACCGTGGGTGTATCCTTGGTAACCCTATATGTACCGTGTGTGTGTCCTTGGTAACCCTATATGTACCGTGTGTGTGTCCTTGGTAACCCTATATGTACCGTGTGTGTGTCCTTGGTAACCCTATATGTACCGTGTGTATGTGTCCTTGGTAACCCTATATGTACCGTGTGTGTGTGTGTGTCCTTGGTGACCTTACGTTTACTATGTGTCTGTGTTTCCGCCAGTGATGGAGGCAGCCAGTGGAGAGTACGGAGAGTGGACCGACAGCCTGGTCAGTGCCAGCGAGAACGGCCGGACAGTGGTCTGGGAGGAGGTCACCGACCACAGCACCGCCACCGACGACCACTGCAGTATAGTCGGTAAGAGTCGGGACTGGTCAAACCAGCCATCATACTTACATTTATCCTAGTTTAAGAATACTTTAACGAATAATGTCATGATTTACTGTATTATAATTCCATAGCTGACTTCCTCTGTGGCTTATGTGTCATCGGTGATGGTGTGATGACATCACTGGTGACAACTATAGTGTGGTGTGGTGATATCACTGGTGACAACTATAGTGTGGTGTGGTGACATCACTGGTGACAACTATAGTGTGGTGACATCACTGGTGACAACTATAGTGTGGTGACTTCACTGGTGACAACTATAGTGTGGTGACATCACTGGTGACAACTATAGTGTGGTGACTTCACTGGTGACAACTATAGTGTGGTGATATCACTGGTGACAACTATAGTGTGGTGACAACTATAGTGTGGTGATATCACTGGTGACAACTATAGTGTGGTGACATCACTGGTGACAACTATAGTGTGGTGACATCACTGGTGACAACTATAGTGTGGTGACATCACTGGTGACAACTATAGTGTGGTGATATCACTGGTCACAACTATAGTGTGGTGACATCACTGGTCACAACTATAGTGTGGTGACATCACTGGTCACAACTATAGTGTGGTGACATCACTGGTGACAACTATAGTGTGGTGATATCACTGGTCACAACTATAGTGTGGTGACATCACTGGTGACAACTATAGTGTGGTGACATCACTGGTGACAACTATAGTGTGGTGACTTCACTGGTCACAACTATAGTGTGGTGACATCACTGGTGACAACTATAGTGTGGTGATATCACTGGTGACAACTATAGTGTGGTGACTTCACTGGTGACAACTATAGTGTGGTGACTTCACTGGTGACAACTATAGTGTGGTGACATCACTGGTCACAACTATAGTGTGGTGACATCACTGGTGACAACTATAGTGTGGTGACATCACTGGTCACAACTATAGTGTGGTGACATCACTGGTGACAACTATAGTGTGGTGATATCACTGGTCACAACTATAGTGTGGTGACATCACTGGTGACAACTATAGTGTGGTGATATCACTGGTCACAACTATAGTGTGGTGACATCACTGGTGACAACTATAGTGTGGTGACAACTATAGTGTGGTGACATCACTGGTGACAACTATAGTGTGGTGATATCACTGGTGACAACTATAGTGTGGTGACAACTATAGTGTGGTGACATCACTGGTGACAACTATAGTGTGGTGATATCACTGGTGACAACTATAGTGTGGTGATATCACTGGTGACAACTATAGTGTGGTGATATCACTGGTCACAACTATAGTGTGGTGACATCACTGGTGACAACTATAGTGTGGTGACTTCACTGGTCACAACTATAGTGTGGTGACAACTATAGTGTGGTGACTTCACTGGTGACAACTATAGTGTGGTGACATCACTGGTGACAACTATAGTGTGGTGACATCACTGGTGACAACTATAGTGTGGTGATATCACTGGTCACAACTATAGTGTGGTGACATCACTGGTGACAACTATAGTGTGGTGACATCACTGGTGACAACTATAGTGTGGTGATATCACTGGTCACAACTATAGTGTGGTGATATCACTGGTGACAACTATAGTGTGGTGATATCACTGGTGACAACTATAGTGTGGTGACATCACTGGTGACAACTATAGTGTGGTGATATCACTGGTCACAACTATAGTGTGGTGACATCACTGGTGACAACTATAGTGTGGTGATATCACTGGTCACAACTATAGTGTGGTGATATCACTGGTGACAACTATAGTGTGGTGATATCACTGGTCACAACTATAGTGTGGTGATATCACTGGTGACAACTATAGTGTGGTGATATCACTGGTGACAACTATAGTGTGGTGACATCACTGGTGACAACTATAGTGTGGTGACATCACTGGTGACAACTATAGTGTGGTGACATCACTGGTGACAACTATAGTGTGGTGATATCACTGGTCACAACTATAGTGTGGTGACATCACTGGTGACAACTATAGTGTGGTGACATCACTGGTGACAACTATAGTGTGGTGACTTCACTGGTGACAACTATAGTGTGGTGACAACTATAGTGTGGTGACTTCACTGGTGACAACTATAGTGTGGTGACATCACTGGTGACAACTATAGTGTGGTGACATCACTGGTGACAACTATAGTGTGGTGACTTCACTGGTGACAACTATAGTGTGGTGACATCACTGGTGACAACTATAGTGTGGTGACATCACTGGTGACAACTATAGTGTGGTGACTTCACTGGTGACAACTATAGTGTGGTGACATCACTGGTGACAACTATAGTGTGGTGATATCACTGGTCACAACTATAGTGTGGTGACATCACTGGTGACAACTATAGTGTGGTGACATCACTGGTGACAACTATAGTGTGGTGATATCACTGGTCACAACTATAGTGTGGTGACATCACTGGTGACAACTATAGTGTGGTGACAACTATAGTGTGGTGACATCACTGGTGACAACTATAGTGTGGTGATATCACTGGTCACAACTATAGTGTGGTGACTTCACTGGTGACAACTATAGTCTGGTGACATCACTGGTGACAACTATAGTGTGGTGACATCACTGGTCACAACTATAGTGTGGTGACATCACTGGTGACAACTATAGTGTGGTGACAACTATAGTGTGGTGACATCACTGGTGACAACTATAGTGTGGTGATATCACTGGTGACAACTATAGTGTGGTGATATCACTGGTCACAACTATAGTGTGGTGACATCACTGGTGACAACTATAGTGTGGTGACATCACTGGTGACAACTATAGTGTGGTGACATCACTGGTGACAACTATAGTGTGGTGATATCACTGGTCACAACTATAGTGTGGTGACATCACTGGTGACAACTATAGTCTGGTGACATCACTGGTGACAACTATAGTGTGGTGACTTCACTGGTGACAACTATAGTGTGGTGATATCACTGGTGACAACTATAGTGTGGTGACATCACTGGTGACAACTATAGTGTGGTGATATCACTGGTGACAACTATAGTGTGGTGACATCACTGGTGACAACTATAGTGTGGTGACTTCACTGGTGACAACTATAGTGTGGTGATATCACTGGTGACAACTATAGTGTGGTGACTTCACTGGTCACAACTATAGTGTGGTGATATCACTGGTGACAACTATAGTGTGGTGACATCACTGGTGACAACTATAGTGTGGTGATATCACTGGTCACAACTATAGTGTGGTGACATCACTGGTGACAACTATAGTGTGGTGACATCACTGGTGACAACTATAGTGTGGTGATATCACTGGTGACAACTATAGTGTGGTGACATCACTGGTGACAACTATAGTGTGGTGACAACTATAGTGTGGTGACATCACTGGTGACAACTATAGTGTGGTGATATCACTGGTCACAACTATAGTGTGGTGACATCACTGGTGACAACTATAGTGTGGTGACATCACTGGTCACAACTATAGTGTGGTGATATCACTGGTCACAACTATAGTGTGGTGACATCACTGGTCACAACTATAGTGTGGTGATATCACTGGTGACAACTATAGTGTGGTGACATCACTGGTGACAACTATAGTGTGGTGACTTCACTGGTGACAACTATAGTGTGGTGATATCACTGGTCACAACTATAGTGTGGTGACTTCACTGGTGACAACTATAGTGTGGTGACATCACTGGTGACAACTATAGTGTGGTGATATCACTGGTCACAACTATAGTGTGGTGACTTCACTGGTGACAACTATAGTGTGGTGACATCACTGGTGACAACTATAGTGTGGTGACATCACTGGTGACAACTATAGTGTGGTGACATCACTGGTGACAACTATAGTGTGGTGATATCACTGGTCACAACTATAGTGTGGTGATATCACTGGTGACAACTATAGTGTGGTGATATCACTGGTCACAACTATAGTGTGGTGATATCACTGGTCACAACTATAGTGTGGTGATATCACTGGTGACAACTATAGTGTGGTGATATCACTGGTGACAACTATAGTGTGGTGACATCACCGATGGATGTCACACGGCGGCTGTGATGTGGGTTTCTGGACATGAGGTAGATGTGACATCCGGAGGAAGTGGTTAGAGATGAGGAAGCAGCGTAGGAGGTGGCGAACAGATGCGTGACGAATATGTCACTGATCTGATGCGTCACTATGTCGCCTCACTGCCGAAACCGTGACGGCGGGCGGTGAGCAGATTCCCTTCTAACATGACCCCCGTTTTCAGATGAGACAGATCTAGTCATTCCCAGGCTGAACGGTGGACTCAACGGCCACGCTGGGACTCCCTCCAAGAACGGCATCGATCTCCATCAGAACGGCGGAGTACGGCCAAACGGCCACCTCCCTGGCGAGAAGAACGGCAACTGCCTCCCGAACGGCGGTCCCTCCCACCGGACGGAGCCTCCGTCATACGAGGAGGTGACCGGGCCGCAGCTGAACGGTGCGCCACTTCTGAACACCACCGCACCAGGATCGTCTCAGGACACCGACTGCGCCGAACCGGGCTGTACGAGTCTCCTCCTGCGGCAGACGTCGACTGGTGCCATGTCGGGGCTTTGTCAGAGGCTGGGCGTGGACGTGGGCTGTAGGTTGAGGCCAGTGGAGTCCGGGGATGGTAAGAGGCTATGTCAGAGGCTGGATTCGGGCCGGGAGCTGTACCGGACGTCATCCTTCACCCAGTTTAGTGTGCTGCTGAAGAGGACATGCCAGTCCATCATGCGAGACAGGGTGAGTGCTGGCGTCCGAACCGGAACTGTGGCTGGTATCGGTGCCACACATGGGGGCAGGGGTGTAGCCAGGGGGGTGCTAATGGTGCTCCTGCAACCGGGAGATTTTGCCGGGCCCCCTATGCCCGGCTGCAACCACACGGCCTGGCGGCCGTCATTTTATGTTGTAAAATACCATGAGAGAAACGGATCCAAAGCCCTCTCACACAATACAAGGACCCTCCTAGTCCGTCAGAGAGCCCTATGATAAGGAGGAAGAACCCTTTCGTGAGCCCTCTCAGCAGGCACGTAGCTAAGGGGGGCGGGTGCCTCCCCCCCCCCCCCCCCACTGGAGGCCAGGAGGGCCGTTTTCGGCGGCGGAGGGCCCTTTTCGACGAGACCGCGCGAGACGCGGTATCATGGGCTCTTTACCACGCGAAGCGGAGTTTAGAGCACTTCAGAGGCCCTTTAGGGCCATCAGGACCCTCTCTGAAAGACCAGAGGGCGCCTTGGACATTCAAAAGAGCCCTGTGCATGTCAGAGGGGCCCCTGTCCAGACCAAAAGGGCCCTGAGCGGGTCAGAGGGCCCCCTGAATACGTCGAATGGCCCCTAGCCAGCACAAAGGGCCCCTGGGTAGGTCGAGAGGCCCCTGAGATGTCGGCAGGGCGACACAGCAGCCCGCACAGTTCCTTGCTAGGTCATAAGGGCCCCTGAGCAGGTTGGATGGCCCTTGGACAGACCCCAGAGGGCCCCTAGGCAGTTCAAAGGGCCCCTGTGCAGGTCAGAGGGGCCCCCGACCAGACCGAAATGGCCCCTAGGTGGGCCAGGACGGCCCCTGTGCCGAATTGGCCCCTATCCAGCACGGAGGGACCCCAGGGCAGGTCGGAGGGCCCCTTGAGTATGTCGGCAGGGCGACAAAGCAGCCAGCGCAGTCCGACCAGAAGAGTCTCTGGGCAGATCGGAGGGGCTCCTGGGCAAGTCAAAGGGGCCCCTAGCTAGACCGAAACGGTCCCTGGGCCGGTCAGAAGGGCCCTTGAACATGCTGGATGAGTTCCTAGCTAGATTGGAGGGGCCCCTGGGCAGGTCGGATGGGCCCCTGAGCATGTCCGCAGGGTGCCAAAGCAGCCAGTTCAGTCCCTGGCCAGGTCGGAAGGACCTCTGAACAGGCCGAATGGGGCCCTTGACACATAAGAGGGGCTTCTTGGAAGGTCAGAGGAGTCCCTGGTGGGACCGGAAGGGCTCAAAGCACGTAGAGCTCCCAGATGAAGATTAATTACAAAGAGGACATACTCCACAAGAAAAAAAAATCGGAGCTTTCGGGTATATTGTAACACCCTTCGTCAGCGATTAAGAAGCATTCGGTAGCAGGTCATTGCTCGTCTTTAAGACGAGCAATGACATGTTACCGAATGCATCTTAATCGCTGACGAAGGGTGTTACAATATGCCCGCAAGCTCCGATTTTAATTGTTCTTGTAGAGTAAGCCCCCTTTGTATTTAATATATATCACTCACTCCACATCATGTCTTTTCGTGGATCCCAGATGAGTCTCTGAACAGGTCAGAAGGGCGTTGAAAAGGTCGGAGGGGCTCCTAGACGATCTGAAGGGACCCTGGGCCTTTCAACAGTAAGAATGCAATTGTCCAGGGAATGAAACTTTTTTTGGGCGCCGCTCCGCGGCGCAATTTAACTACAAATTAAATTATATGCTGGTAATAAAAAATAACGGGCCGTTTCTCGGTGCATTTATGTGTTATGTTGCTACTTTCCTATATAATTGGGCAAAATAGTTCATTTTAAAACCTTTTTTTACCACACTTTTAAACGCACAATAACATTTTTAGAGGTCCGCACCATACGCAATGCGACGCATTGATGAGAATGATGAGAAATATCTAGGGATAAGACTCAAAATTTTCGCGCCGCTCCGCGGCGCAATTTGTTGAAGAGTTTCAGGTCTCGAGCTAAAAAATATATTCAGTTGGTAGAGCTGATTCCAAATTGATGTCGCTGTTGCTAAAGTTGATATGACAGTTTGCTAACTCCAGCTCTTAAAAGTTGGTATGGCCCATGCCATACCTGTCATACTGCATTTTCCATCCGTGTAACGTGCCTTTTCATCCGTTTTGTTTGGACCTTTCAACGCTTGGGAAGGGGCCCTTTCAGCGCTCGGAAAGGGGGCCCTTTCGAGGCGCCGCCCCCCCCCCCCCCCCCCCCCTGGACGAAATCCTGGCCACGTGCCTGAATCTCCGGGCCTGGAATGGGCCCAAATGCCGTTTCGGATATTCATGGGGACTGCCCCCCCCCCCCCCACACACACACACTGTGACGCCCCCCCCCCCCCCCCCGACCGGATGCACCTGTCTCGAAAAATGCTGGCTACGCCCATGCATGGGGGTCGTCACTATCGCTCTCACACATGGGGTTCGTCACTAGTGGAGACACTTTAGAGACACCTGTCCTTAGTCGTTTTCAGCCATCCCTAATAGGGTCCCATGTTAAAGTACACGTGCACTTGGATTTGTACGTCCTAATTTTGAAATCGTGGCGACTGGCGACGCCATTGCGTGCCCGTTGTACCTATCGGCGCAGCTGGCACGACTGGCGCGGCTTCAGCTTTAATTTTGAAATCGTGGTGACTGGCGCGGCCATTGCGTGCCCGTTGTACCTATCGGCGCAGCTGGCACGACTGGGGACGCCATTGCGTGCCCGTTGTACCTATCGGCGCAGCTGGCACGACTGGCGCGGCCATTGCGTGCCCGTTGTACCTATCGGCGCAGCTGGCACGACTGGGGACGCCATTGCGTGCCATTTGTACCTATCGGCGCAGCTGGCACGACTGGCGCGGCCATTGCGTGCCCGTTGTACCTATCGGCGCAGCTGGCACGACTGGCGCGCCATTGCGTGCCCGTTGTACCTATCGGCGCAGCTGGCACGACTGGCGCGCCATTGCGTGCCCGTTGTACCTATCGGCGCAGCTGGCACGACTGGCGCGGCTTCAGCTTTGGAAAACAGTTAGTTATTGGGTTTAAAGCTGGACAATGGCCCGTCTAACTTATACTTCAAATGTGGCAAACGCTGGTGTGACCCAGTGGCGTAGCCAGGATTCACTTCAGGGGTGCAGTTTTTGTTCAGGGGGGGGGGGCATAAGGCACACACACAAAACAAAAATAACCGGATTTGGCCCACTATATCCTTAGAGGTGCATATTTTCAACATTTTTTCCTTAATAAAAATCGAAGTCATTCATTTTTTCGACCAAAGGGGTCACGTCCGGACCTTCAGGGGGGGGGGGGCAATTTCCCGTCCCCCCCCCCCCCCCCTTGGCTACGCACCTGGAGAGGGCCCATGCCATGTCTGAGAGGGCTCATTACAGGCCTGAGAGGGTCCATTACAGGCCTGAGAGGGCCTATGTCAGGCCTGAGAGGGCCCATTCCAAGCCTGAGAGGGCCCTCGAAAGGGTTCTTCTCCTTATCATAGGGCTCTGACAATGTAGGAGGTCCTTGCATTGTGTGAGAGGGCTTTGGATCCGCTTCTCTCATGGTATTTTACAACATAAAATGACGGCCGCCAGGCGATATGGTTGCAGCCGGACATAGGGGGCCGGCAAAATCTCCCGGGTGCAGGAGCACCATTAGCACCCCCTGGCTACGCCTCCGGTGTGACCTAAGGTAAAGTTGTCGGGAAATGGCTCGCCAACTGTATAGAAAGCTCCAACCATGATAAATGATTGTCATAATGATAATGAGATGCAATTTGTAATGTTTTCTTTATCAAATTGGCTTTTGTTTTTGCTACCTTAAGACACACTTTTAAATATACTAAGATGTGTGTCAGATGCTGATCATAGTTCGTCTCGTGTTTCAGATGCTGACCATGGTTCGTACATGTTTCAGATGTTGACCATGGCTCGTCTCGTGTTTCAGATGCTGACCATGGTTCGTCCATGTTTCAGATGCTGACCATGGCTCGTCTCGTGTTGCAGATGCTGACCATGGTTCGTCTCGTGTTGCAGATGCTGACCATGGCTCGTCTCGTGTTTCAGATGCTGACCATGGCGCGTCTCGTGTTTCAGATGCTGACCATGGCTCGTCTCGTGGTTCAGATGCTGACCATGGCTCGTCTCGTGTTTCAGATGCTGACCATGGTTCGTCTCGTGTTGCAGATGCTGACCATGGCTCGTCTCGTGTTTCAGATGCTGACCATGGTTCGTCTCGTGTTGCAGATGCTGACCAGTGACCATGGCTCGTCTCGTGTTTCAGATGCTGACCATGGCTCGTACATGTTTCAGATGCTGACCATGGCTCGTCTCGTGTTGCAGATGCTGACCATGGTTCGTCTCGTGTTTCAGATGCTGACCATGGCTCGTCCATGTTTCAGATGCTGACCATGGTTCGTCTCGTGTTTCAGATGCTGACCATGGCTCGTCTCGTGTTTCAGATGCTGACCATGGCTCGTCTCGTGTTTCAGATGCTTACCATGGTTCGTCCATGTTTCAGATGCTGACCATGGTTCGTCCATGTTTCAGATGCTGACCATGGCTCGTCTCGTGTCGCACGTCCTATTCGGTGTCCTGATCGGCAGTCTGTACTTCAACATCGGAAACGAAGCCAAAGACGTGTACAACAACGCTGCTCAGCTGTTCTTCGCTATCATGTTCGTCATGTTCAGCGCACTCATGCCCACCATTCTCACCTGTGAGTGTCCCGTTCTCACCTTTCTCACCTGTGAGTGTCCTGTTCTCATCATTTTCACCTATGCGTGTCCTGTTCTCACCCTTCTCACCTGTGAGTGTTTCTTGTTCACCATTTTCACCTGTGAGTGTCTGGTGATATTTTCACCTGTGAGTGTCTGGTGCTATTTTCACCGGTGAGTGTCTGGTGCTATTCTCACCTGTGAGTGTTTCTTGTGCACCATTTTCACCTGTGAGTGAGTGTCTGGTGCTATTCTCACATGTGAGTGTCTAGTGCTATTCTCACCTGTGAATGTCTGGTGCTATTCTCACATGTGAGTGTCTGGTGCTATTCTCACCTGTGAGTGTCTGGTGCTATTCTCACCTGTGAGTGTCTGGTGCTATTCTCACCGGTGACCTTTGCATGTGCTTCCCGCCCCAGCCTATGCCGTTGCCGTTGCCCGTGACATGCGACAATGATAATGTGAGCGCCGAATAGTTCAGTAGTCGACGTGCTATGACGAAAAAACGCATTTTATTACTGTAGTGATTATGGATTATGTCTCTCTTATTCCTGTTGATTCGATGTTAATTTTGTATCGGATGATGTTAATTTATTCTAGTGGTTGCTATCTTATCATTTCGAGAAGCCGTTTTGGATGTTCTGTAATCGCGTTGGATTCGGTCTCCATGTGTGTTTGTGTTTTACGTCTATTCGCTGTATATCCATCATGTTTGTTTTTCCATAAATATTGCGTATCGTGGGCTCATCACAAGGTTGACGATATTTCAACTCTTGGGTTTGGTTTATTATAGTTCCCTGCGAAATGGCTGTGTTCAAAAAGGAATATTTGAACTGCTGGTACTCCATGAAGTCATACTACATTGCCAAAACTCTCGCCGATCTCCCGTTCCAGGTAAAATTGATTAAAACAAAATATGATTAGTACTCTCAACTCTGTACTACTGCATGGTTGTATCTAACATTGTATCTACTATGGTTGTATCTAACATAATATCTGTGCTGTTTAGTGTTTAACACAGTACCGCCTACCGGCACTGTGGTGCCCCTGGTACACAGGCGCGGTGGTGCCGCTGGTGCACTGGCGCGATGGTGCCGCTGGTGCCCCGGCGCGGTGGTGCCCCTGGTGCACTGGCGCGGTGGTGCCCCTGGTGCACTGGCGCGATGGTGCCCCTGGTGCCCCGGCGCGGTGGTGCCCCTGGTGCCCCGGCGCGGTGGTGCCGCTGGTGCACTGGCGCGATGGTGCCGCTGGTGCCCCGGCGCGGTGGTGCCCCTGGTAGGTGCATCATCAACTATATGCTAAGAGAGACTATTTTGTGTTTTACTGTTTCGTTTACTATCGCCATCATGAAAATAAGCATTGTAAAAAAAACTCATTGCGCTGGTGCCCCTGATATGCCGGCGGTGCCCTGGGCCCGGGGGGGGGTCATGACCCCCCCCCCCCCCCCCCCTGGATCCGCCACTGAAGTTGGCTCGTCTGTCTGGAAAATATTCAGCTAACTCTCAGTCCGCGATTTTCAGATCGTGTTTCCGCTGATCTATGACGTCATCGTGTACTTCATGACGTCACAGCCGATGGAGCTGGATCGGTTCCTCATGTTCTGTCTGATAACCGTGCTGACGTCACTAGTGGCTCAGAGCGTCGGCCTGGTCATAGGCGCCTGCTGTGGTATCCAGGTACGTGTTTGTGGCGGCGACTATTCGGGCGTATTTATCGTCGAGTGAGCTGACGCCCAGCGAGGACTAAACCATAAATTACCGTGCTGTGGCTTTTATGGTTTACTTTCCAACGACCTTCATTGTCCTACGGACTAGACGTCAGCCTCGACATTAAACCATGCATGACCGCCTGAAAATAGCCTGAAGTCAGTGAGTGCAGAATGGTGTTTGGCAGGCTGATTAAATGTCGATCAATATCTCTGTAAATGCGCTATATTTGGCTTTACTATGGACATGGTTGTGAACCCTGTAGCCTCAGAGGTCGCTTCCACTGCCTTCCACTGCTCGAGCTCAGAGGCCGCGAGCTCCACTGCCTTCACCTCGTCCCAGGGTCGGCCCCCGCAGCAGCACATTGACAGCTGCCGGCACCATAGCAGAAACCCCTGCTCTGGCTCCGGCCGCTCCGTGCTGCCGATTCCGCTCCAAGGTCGTCGACCCGGGCCCTGGCCTTGGCCGCCTGCCATCGCCTGTTCCCTGTCCTACCGACGAGGGGGGGGGGATGGGAGGGAGAGGCGGGGCAGCACGCCAGCACGTGCGATGCTCCAACGAGGCCACGCCAAGAAAGGGAGAATACCGGGAAATGTCCGGCTGTGGCGCGGCTGTGGTCGGGCCTTATGTAACGTACCTACATTTAGGCTCTGGCAGGCAGTTGTAGGCGTTTCTTGGAAAAGTTCTGTTGATCCCTACTGGACCTCAACGTTCTGTAATTACGTGACAAGTTGTCACTTTTTAAAAGGTACGTTGGTGTGACGCCCATTTGTTCTCCGTTTCCAGTTGGCGGTGTTCCTGGGCCCGGTGACGATGATCCCGATCATCCTGTTTTCGGGCTTCTTCCTGACGCTGAAGGCCATCCCTGTGTACCTGTCGTGGGTGTCGTACCTCTCCTACGCGCGCTACAGCTTCGAGGGACTGATGCTGGCCGTCTACGGCAACGGACGGGAGAACATGCACTGCTCCCAGCCCTACTGCAACTTCAGGAGTCCAGAGAAGTTCCTCAGGGTAAGCACTGCTCCCAGCCCTACTGCAACTTCAGGAGTCCAGAGAAGTTCCTCAAGGTAAGCACTGCTCCCAGCCCTACTGCAACTTCAGAAGTCCAGAGAAGTTCCTCAAAGTAGGCACTCCTCCCAGAATCCCAGCCCTATCGCCACTTCAGGAGTCCAGAGAAGTTCCTCAAGGTAGGCACCAAGGGCGGATCCAGCCGGTGTCTAGTTATCCTGGATCCAGCCGGCCTTTTTTTTTTGGGGGGGGGGGCAAACCGTTTTAAGCGAACCTTACCTACCCCCAATTTAGAATTTCTTCCCGGATTTGGGCCACTTTATTTTGACACTACACTATGTTTAATTATTTCTTTATTTTGATATTTTTGTTTTTGTTTTTTAGCTTTTCAACCTTTTGGGATATCAAAAAGGAAAGATGTCAGCTTGCAGTTTGTATTGTTCTGACATTGCCTTCCACTGAGCAAAACTATGTCAATTGTCAGCTGTACCCAGGGGCGTCGCCGATAATTTTTGAGTGTGGGGGTCGGCTGAAATGACGAAAAAAATACCTATTTGTATGCGTATATTTAAGCTTTTAAAGCATTTTTAATTTGGACTTTTATGTTATAGTAGGTACTTGTTATTTAGCGCCGCGAAGCGGCGCGAAATTTGTATGGGTTTGCCTGATAAAACCCAGAAACATAGGCGGTGGGCCTTGTAGAGAATACGAAGCTAAACATACTTTCGCGGCGTGAAAATGTTAATTTTAGGTCGTGGAAAACGAAGTTTGGTTTCATCAAGTTAAATCCTATTGGCATTTCAGGCGTTCAGGGAACGTATTTGCGCGCATATCTCTGCTCTTGCGCATTTCCGTTAATCGGATTCGACTGTGTTTTATATGGCGACATAACATGGGATTTCTCCGCTGTGCTGCCTCTGTCTGCCATCCAGCGTCTGACAGTTGTTACCTCTGTCCAGCGTCTGACAGTTGTTACCTCTGTCCAGCGTCTGACAGTTGTTACCTCTGTCCAGCGTCTGACAGTTGTTACCTCTATCCACCGTCTGCCAGTTGTTACCTCTGCCCAGCGTCTGACAGTTGTTACCTCTGTCCAGCGTCTGCCAGTTGTTACCTCTGTCCAGCGTCTGCCAGTTTTTACCTCTGTCCAGCGTCTGACAGTTGTTACCTCTGTCCAGCGTCTGACAGTTGTTACCTCTGTCCAGCGTCTGACAGTTGTTACCTCTGTCCAGCGTCTGCCAGTTGTTACCTCTGTCCAGCGTCTGCCAGTTGTTACCTCTGTCCAGCGTCTGCCAGTTGTTACCTCTGTCCAGCGTCTGACAGTTGTTACCTCTGTCCAGCGTCTGACAGTTGTTACCTCTGTCCAGCGTCTGACAGTTGTTACCTCTGTCCAGCGTCTGCCAGTTGTTACCTCTGTCCAGCGTCTGCCAGTTGTTACCTCTGTCCAGCGTCTGACAGTTGTTACCTCTGTCCAGCGTCTGACAGTTGTTACCTCTGTCCACCGTCTGCCAGTTGTTACCTCTGTCCAGCGTCTGCCAGTTGTTACCTCTGTCCACCGTCTGACAGTTGTTACCTCTGTCCAGCGTCTGCCAGTTGTTACCTCTGTCCAGCGTCTGACAGTTGTTACCTCTGTCCAGCGTCTGCCAGTTGTTACCTCTATCCAGCGTCTGACAGTTGTTACCTCTGTCCAGCGTCTGCCAGTTGTTACCTCTGCCCAGCGTCTGACAGTTGTTACCTCTGTCCAGCGTCTGACAGTTGTTACCTCTGTCCACCGTCTGCAAGTTGTTACCTCTGTCCAGCGTCTGCCAGTTGTTACCTCTGTCCACCGTCTGACAGTTGTTACCTCTGTCCAGCGTCTGCCAGTTGTTACCTCTGTCCAGCGTCTGCCAGTTGTTACCTCTGTCCAGCGTCTGACAGTTGTTACCTCTGTCCACCGTCTGACAGTTGTTACCTCTGTCCACCGTCTGACAGTTGTTACCTCTGTCCAGCGTCTGCCAGTTGTTACCTCTGTCCACCGTCTGACAGTTGTTACCTCTGTGCAGCGTCTGCCAGTTGTTACCTCTGTCCAGCGTCTGACAGTTGTTACCTCTGTCCAGCGTCTGCCAGTTGTTACCTCTGTCCAGCGTCTGACAGTTGTTACCTCTGTCCACCGTCTGACAGTTGTTACCTCTGTCCAGCGTCTGCCAGTTGTTACCTCTGTCCAGCGTCTGACAGGTGTTACCTCTGTCCACCGTCTGACAGTTGTTACCTCTGTCCAGCGTCTGACAGTTGTTACCTCTGTCCAGCGTCTGACAGTTGTTACCTCTGTCCACCGTCTGACAGTTGTTACCTCTGTCCAGCGTCTGCCAGTTGTTACCTCTGTCCAGCGTCTGACAGGTGTTACCTCTGTCCACCGTCTGACAGTTGTTACCTCTGTCCAGCGTCTGACAGTTGTTACCTCTGTCCACCGTCTGCCAGTTGTTACCTCTGTCCAGCGCCTGACAGTTGTTACCTCTGTCCACCGTCTGCCAGTTGTTACCTCTGTCCAGCGTCTGACAGTTGTTACCTCTGTCCAGCGTCTGACAGTTGTTACCTCTATCCAGCGTCTGACAGTTGTTACCTCTGTCCACCGTCTGCCAGTTGTTACCTCTGTCCAGCGTCTGACAGTTGTTACCTCTGTCCAGCGTCTGACAGTTGTTACCTCTGTCCAGCATCTGACAGTTGTTACCTCTGTCCACCGTCTGCCAGTTGTTACCTCTGTCCAGCGTCTGACAGGTGTTACCTCTGTCCAGCGTCTGACAGTTGTTACCTCTGTCCAGCGTCTGACAGTTGTTACCTCTGTCCAGCGTCTGACAGTTGTTACCTCTGTCCAGCGTCTGACAGTTGTTACCTCTGTCCAGCGTCTGCCAGTTGTTACCTCTGTCCAGCGTCTGACAGTTGTTACCTCTGTCCAGCGTCTGACAGTTGTTACCTCTGTCCAGCGTCTGACAGTTGTTACCTCTGTCCAGCGTCTGACAGTTGTTACCTCTGTCCAGCGTCTGACAGTTGTTACCTCTATCCACCGTCTGCCAGTTGTTACCTCTGTCCAGCGTCTGACAGGTGTTACCTCTGTCCAGCGTCTGACAGTTGTTACCTCTGTCCAGCGTCTGACAGTTGTTACCTCTGTCCAGCGTCTGGCAGTTGTTACCTCTGTCCAGCGTCTGACAGTTGTGACCTCTGTCCAGCGTCTGACAGTTGTTACCTCTGTCCAGCGTCTGCCAGTTGTTACCTCTGTCCAGCGTCTGCCAGTTGTTACCTCTGTCCAGCGTCTGACAGTTGTTACCTCTGTCCACCGTCTGCCAGTTGTTACCTCTGTCCAGCGTCTGACAGGTGTTACCTCTGTCCAGCGTCTGACAGTTGTTACCTCTGTCCAGCGTCTGCCAATTGTTACCTCTGTCCAGCGTCTGACAGTTGTTACCTCTGTCCACTGTCTGCCAGTTGTTACCTCTGTCCAGCGTCTGACAGTTGTTACCTCTGTCCACCGTCTGCCAGTTGTTACCTCTGTCCAGCGTCTGACAGTTGTTACCTCTGTCCACCGTCTGCCAGTTGTTACCTCTGTCCAGCGTCTGACAGTTGTTACCTCTGTCCAGCGTCTGACAGTTGTTACCTCTGTCCAGCGTCTGACAGTTGTTACCTCTGTCCAGCGTCTGACAGTTGTTACCTCTGTCCACCGTCTGTCAGTTGTTACCTCTGTCCAGCGTCTGACAGTTGTTACCTCTGCCCAGCGTCTGACAGTTGTTACCTCTGTCCAGCGTCTGACAGTTGTTACCTCTGTCTACCGTCCAGCGTCTGACAGTTGTTACCTCTGTCCAGCGTCTGACAGTTGTTACCTCTGTCTACCGTCCAGCGTCTGACAGTTGTTACCTCTGTCCAGCGTCTGACAGTTGGTACCTCTGTCTACCGTCCAGCGTCTGACAGTTGTTACCTCTGTCTGCCATCAGGAGATGGACATGCTCGACTCGGAGTACTGGGTGGACGTGGCCGTACTGAGCGGTATGACGGTAGGCCTCCGCCTACTGGGCTACTTCGTCCTCCGCTGGAAACTACGAATGGAGCGCTAAAGTCCACTCTGAGGTCCGCTGAACTCCGCTCTGAGGTCCGCTTAGAGCCGCTATGAGGTCCATCGGAACCCGCTGGAACCCGCTGCGAGGTTCGCTGGGATCCACTGTAACACGCTGGGACTTGCTGAGGCCCGCTGGAACTCGCTGATGCCCGCTGGAACTCGCCGATGCCCGCTGGAACTCGCCGATGCCCGCTGGAACTCGCCGATGCTCGCTGGAACTCGCTGAGGCCTGTTGAGATCATCCGAGACACCCGTTTACAATTGGTGACAAAGTTAGGCTTTGTTCTGTGTGCGTGTGCGTGTGCGTGTGCGTGTGCGTGTGCGTGTGCGTGTGCGTGTGCGTGTGCGTGTGCGTGTGCGTGTGCGTGTGTGCGTGTGTGCGTGTGCGTGTGCGTGTGTGTGTGTGTGTGTGTTAATGTACGCAGCTACATAATGCACTGCCGGGGACTGGAGATGGACCGAAACACTCGTGGGAAGAGTGGGACCACTTATCGAAGTGCTCAACTTTGGAGTGGAATTATGCCTTGCCTGTTGTACCATGGGCTGTGAGATACGATGATGTTTGGCCAGCGTATGGTCTCAGATGGCAGTGTACCTACTATCGTTGGATGTCGAGAGTTTGTGCCATATCTTGTTTATTGGCCGCGCCGTATGGATATTTTTATATAATTGTCGAAATTGCTTACTGCGTTGCAATCATTACGTGACTTTGCTTTGTACACATGTTACTCAAGCGTATCCCTTATATTCGAAAGGACTGAGTGAGTTATATGAAAAGGGGAATTTAAGTTGTGAAATGTGAGTGTTGTGGTAGTGTCTCACTGGCGACGCTTCGGCATGAAAGCTAAGGTTATTCGATGTCGGCTCATCGAAAATACAATCCCTACATATGCTATCTAGGTTTCATAGTAGACGAGGCAATCAGATGTTTTATAATTATGCTTAATAAGAAATCGTAAAAATTGTTCGTAAAAACCGTAAACATTGTTACACGAACATGCCCACAACAGTGTGATTGCCCGCTTAAGTGGTCGGTTGCAGCGATCCGGTTGTTGGTTTCTCGCACGTATAGCTGCCGGCCGTCTCGGAGCGGGCGGTGTAGGTAACGCCACTGTCTCCAGCCGGGCTGGTGTAGGTGGCGCCACGGTCTCCAGCCGGGCTTGGTATAGGTGGCGCCACTGTTTCCAGCCGCGCTGGTATACCGCCACTGCTGGCTGGTCAGCTCATGTTGGACGGTGCCACTGCGACCGAATGAATATGGAGCTGGGGGATGGTGCGGTGTCCTTTGTATTGCACGATTTCATTACTGTATGCCGTTGATAGCGCCGAATTGTGAATTGTGACTGGATTAAAGTATATGTGTATGTGCCCTGTGGCGAGGGACCTCCGCCCGCCGTGTGCCCTGTGGTGAGGGACCTCCGCCCGCTCTGTGGCGAGGGACCTCCGCCCGCTCTGTGGTGAGGGACCTCCGCCCGCTCTGTGGCGAGGGACCTCTGCCCGCTCTGTGGCGAGCGACCTCCGCCCACCCTGTGCTCTGTGGTGAGGGACCTCCGCCCACCCTGTGCTCTGTGGTGAGGGACCTCCGCCCACCCTGTGCTCTGTGGTGAGGGACCTCCGCCACCCTGTGCTCTGTGGTGAGGGACCTCCGCCCACCCTGTGCTCTGTGGCGAGGGACCTCCGCCCACCCTGTGCTCTGTGGCGAGGACCTCCGCCCACCCTGTGCTCTGTGGTGAGGGACCTCCGCCCACCCTGTGCTCTGTGGTGAGGGACCTCCGCCCACCCTGTGCTCTGTGGTGAGGGACCTCCGCCCACCCTGTGCTCTGTGGCGAGGGACCTCCGCCCACCCTGTGCTCTGTGGTGAGGGACCTCCGCCCACCCTGTGCTCTGTGGTGATGGACCTCCGCCCACACTGTGCTCTGTGGTGAGGGACCTCCGCCCACCCTGTGCTCTGTGGTGTGGGACCTCCGCCCACCCTGTGCTCTGTGGCGAGGGACCTCCGCCCACCCTGTGCTCTGTAGTGAGGGACCTCTGCCCGCTCTGTGGCGAGGGACCTCCGCCCACCCTGTGCTCTGTGGTGAGCGACCTCCGCCCACCCTGTGCTCTGTGGTGAGGGACCTCCGCCCGCTCTGTGCTCTGTGGCGAGGGACCTCCGCCCACCCTGTGCTCTGTGGTGAGCGACCTCCGCCCACCCTGTGCTCTGTGGTGAGGGACCTCCGCCCACCCTGTGCTCTGTGGTGAGGGACCTCTTCCCGCTCTGTGGCGAGGGACCTCCGCCCACCCTGTGCTCTGTGGTGATCGACCTCCGCCCACCCTGTGCTCTGTGGTGAGGGACCTCCGCCCACCCTGTGCTCTGTGGTGAGGGACCTCTGCCCACTCTGTGGCGAGGGACCTCTGCCCGCTCTGTGGCGAGGGACCTCCGCCCACCCTGTGCTCTGTGGTGAGGGACCTCCGCCCACCCTGTGCTCTGTGGTGAGGGACCTCCTCCCACCCTGTGCTCTGTGGTGAGGGACCTCTGCCCGCTCTGTGGCGAGGGACCTCCGCCCACCCTGTGCTCTGTGGTGAGGGACCTCCGCCCACCCTGTGCTCTGTGGCGAGGGACCTCTGCCCACCCTGTGCTCTGTGGTGAGGGACCTCTGCCCACCCTGTGCTCTGTGGTGAGGGACCTCTGCCCGCTCTGTGGCGAGGAACCTCCGCCCACCCTGTGCTCTGTGGTGAGGGACCTCCGCCCACCCTGTGCTCTGTGGCGAGGGACCTCTGCCCACCCTGTGCTCTGTGGTGAGGGACCTCTGCCCACCCTGTGCTCTGTGGTGAGGGACCTCCGCCTACCCTGTGCTCTGTGGTGAGGGACCTCCGCCCACCCTGTGCTCTGTGGTGAGGGACCTCCGCCCACCCTGTGCTCTGTGATGAGGGACCTCCGCCCACCCTGTGCTCTGTGGTGAGGGACCTCCGCCCACCCTGTGCTCTGTGGCGAGGGACCTCCGCCCACCCTGTGCTCTGTGGTGAGGGACCTCTGCCCGCTCTGTGGCGAGGGACCTCCGCCCGCCCTGTGCTCTGTGGTGAGCGACCCTCCGCCCACCCTGTGCTCTGTGGTGAGGGACCTCCGCCCGCTCTGTGCTCTGTGGCGAGGGACCTCCGCCCACCCCTGTGCTCTGTGGTGAGCGACCTCCGCCCACCCTGTGCTCTGTGGTGAGGGACCTCTGCCCCGCTCTGTGGCGAGGGACCTCCGCCCACCCTGTGCTCTGTGATGAGCGACCTCCGCCCACCCTGTGCTCTGTGGTGAGGGACCTCCGCCCACCCTGTGCTCTGTGGTGAGGGACCTCTGCCCGCTCTGTGGCGAGGGACCTCCGCCCACCCTGTGCTCTGTGGTGAGGGACCTCCGCCCACCCTGTGCTCTGTGGTGAGGGACCTCCGCCCACCCTGTGATCTGTGGTGAGGGACCTCTGCCCGCTCTGTGGCGAGGGACCTCCGCCCACCCTGTGCTCTGTGGTGAGGGACCTCCGCCCACCCTGTGCTCTGTGGCGAGGGACCTCTGCCCACCCTGTGCTCTGTGGTGAGGGACCTCTGCCCACCCTGTGCTCTGTGGTGAGGGACCTCTGCCCGCTCTGTGGCGAGGGACCTCCGCCCATCCTGTGCTCTGTGGTGAGGGACCTCCGCCCACCCTGTGCTCTGTGGCGAGGGACCTCTGCCCACCCTGTGCTCTGTGGTGAGGGACCTCTGCCCACCCTGTGCTCTGTGGTGAGGGACCTCCGCCCACCCTGTGCTCTGTGGTGAGGGACCTCCGCCCACCCGGTGCTCTGTGGTGAGGGACCTCCGCCCACCCGGTGCTCTGTGGTGAGGGACCTCCGCCCACCCTGTGCTCTGTGGTGAGGGACCTCCTCCCACCCTGTGCTCTGTGGTGAGCGACCTCCGCCCACCCTGTGCTATGTGGCGAGGGACCTCTGCCCACCCTGTGCTCTGTGGTAAAGGGACCTCTGCCCACCCTGTGCTCTGTGGTGAGGGACCTCTGCCCGCTCTGTGGCGAGGGACCTCCGCCCACCCTGTGCTCTGTGGCGAGGGACCTCCGCCCACCCTGTGCTCTGTGGCGAGGGACCTCTGCCCACCCTGTGCTCTGTGGTGAGGGACCTCTGCCCACCCTGTGCTCTGTGGTGAGGGACCTCCGCCCACCCTGTGCTCTGTGGTGAGGGACCTCCGCCCACCCTGTGCTCTGTGGTGAGGGACCTCTGCCCACCCTGTGCTCTGTGGTGAGGGACCTCCGCCCACCCTGTGCTCTGTGGTGAGGGACCTCCGCCCACCCTGTGCTATGTGGTGAGGGACCTCTGCCCACCCTGTGCTCTGTGGTGAGGGACCTCCGCCCACCCTGTGCTCTGTGGTGAGGGACCTCCGCCCACCCTGTGCTCTGTGGTGAGGGACCTCCGCCCACCCTGTGCTCTGTGGTGAGGGACCTCTGCCCACCCTGTGCTCTGTGGTGAGGGACCTCCGCCCACCCTGTGCTCTGTGGTGAGGGACCTCCGCCCACCCTGTGCTCTGTGGTGAGGGACCTCCGCCCACCCTGTGCTCTGTGGCGAGGGACCTCCGCCCACCCTGTGCTCTGTGGTGAGGGACCTCTGCCCACCCTGTGCTCTGTGGTGAGGGACCTCCGCCCACCCTGTGCTCTGTGGTGAGGGACCTCCGCCCACCCTGTGCTCTGTGGTGAGGGACCTCTGCCCACCCTGTGCTCTGTGGTGAGGGACTTCTGCCCGCTCTGTGGCGAGGGACCTCCGCCCACCCTGTGCTCTGTGGTGAGGGACCTCCGCCCACCCTGTGCTCTGTGGTGAGGGACCTCCGCCCACCCTGTGATCTGTGGTGAGGGACCTCTGCCCGCTCTGTGGCGAGGGGACCTCCGCCCACCCTGTGCTCTGTGGTGAGGGACCTCCGCCCACCCTGTGCTCTGTGGCGAGGGACCTCTGCCCACCCTGTGCTCTGTGGTGAGGGACCTCTGCCCACCTTGTGCTCTGTGGTGAGGGACCTCTGCCCGCTCTGTGGCGAGGGACCTCCGCCCACCCTGTGCTCTGTGGTGAGGGACCTCCGCCCACCCTGTGCTCTGTGGCGAGGGACCTCTGCCCACCCTGTGCTCTGTGGTGAGGGACCTCTGCCCACCCTGTGCTCTGTTGTGAGGGACCTCCGCCCACCCTGTGCTCTGTGGTGAGGGACCTCCGCCCACCCTGTGCTCTGTGGTGAGGGACCTCCGCCCACCCTGCGCTCTGTGGTGAGGGACCTCCGCCCACCCTGTGCTCTGTGGTGAGGGACCTCCGTCCACCCTGTGTTCTGTGGTGAGCGACCTCCGCCCACCCTGTGCTCTGTGGCGAGGGACCTCTGCCCACCCTGTGCTCTGTGGTAAAGGGACCTCTGCCCACCCTGTGCTCTGTGGTGAGGGACCTCTGCCCGCTCTGTGGCGAGGGACCTCCGCCCACCCTGTGCTCTGTGGTAAGGGACCTTCGCCCACCCTGTGCTCTGTGGCGAGGAACCTCTGCCCACCCTGTGCTCTGTGGTGAGGGACCTCTGCCCACCCTGTGCTCTGTGGTGAGGGACCTCTGCCCGCTCTGTGGCGAGGGACCTCTGTCCACCCTGTGCTCTGTGGTGAGGGACCTCCGCCCACCCTGTGCTCTGTGGCGAGGGACCTCTGCCCACCCTGTGCTCTGTGGTGAGGGACCTCTGCCCACCCTGTGCTCTGTGGTGAGGACCTCCGCCCACCCTGTGCTCTGTGGTGAGGGACCTCCGCCCACCCTGTGCTCTGTGGTGAGGGACCTCCGCCCACCCTGTGCTCTGTGGTGAGGGACCTCCGCCCACCCTGTGCTCTGTGGTGAGGGACCTCCGCCCACCCTGTGCTCTGTGGTGAGCGACCTCCGCCCACCCTGTGCTCTGTGGTGAGGGACCTCTGCCCGCTCTGTGGCGAGGGACCTCCGCCCACCCTGTGCTCTGTGGTGAGGGACCTCCGCCCACCCTGTGCTCTGTGGTGAGGGACCTCCGCCCACCCTGTGCTCTGTGGTGAGGGACCTCCGCCCACCCTGTGCTCTGTGGTGAGGGACCTCCGCCCACCCTGTGTTCTGTGGCGAGGGACCTCCGCCCACCCTGTGCTCTGTGGTGAGGGACCTCCGCCCCACCCTGTGCTCTGTGGTGAGGGACCTCCGCCCACCCTGTGCTCTGTGGCGAGGGACCTCCGCCCACCCTGTGCTCTGTGGTGAGGGACCTCTGCCCGCTCTGTGGCGAGGGACCTCCGCCCACCCTGTGCTCTGTGGTGAGCGACCTCCGCCCACCCTGTGCTCTGTGGCGAGGGACCTCTGTCCACCCTGTGCTCTGTGGTGAGGGACCCCTGCCCACCCTGTGCTCTGTGGTGAGGGACCTCCGCCCACCCTGTGCTCTGTGGTGAGGGACCTCCGCCCACCCTGTGCTCTGTGGTGAGGGACCTCCGCCCACCCTGTGCTCTGTGGTGAGGGACCTCCGCCCACCCTGTGCTCTGTGGTGAGGGACCTCCGCCCACCCTGTGCTCTGTGGTGAGCGACCTCCGCCCACCCTGTGCTCTGTGGCGAGGGACCTCTGCCCACCCCTGTGCTCTGTGGTAAAGGGACCTCTGCCCACCCTGTGCTCTGTGGTGAGGGACCTCTGCCGCTCTGTGGCGAGAGACCTCCGCCTACCCTGTGCTCTGTGGTGAGGGACCTCCGCCCACCCTGTGCTCTGTGGCGGGGGACCTCTGCCCACCCTGTGCTCTGTGGTTAGGGACCTCTGCCCACCCTGTGCTCTGTGGTGAGGGACCTCCGCCCACCCTGTGCTCTGTGGTGAGGGACCTCCGCCCACCCTGTGCTCTGTGGTGAGGGACCTCCACCCACCCTGTGCTCTGTGGTGAGGGACCTCCGCCCACCCTGTGCTCTGTGGTGAGGGACCTCCGCCCACACTGTGCTCTGTGGTGAGGGACCTCCGCCCACCCTGTGCTCTGTGGTGAGGGACCTCCGCCCACCCTGTGCTCTGTGGTGAGGGACCTCCGCCCACCCTGTGCTCTGTGGTGAGGGACCTCCGCCCACCCTGTGCTCTGTGGTGAGGGACCTCCGCCCACCCTGTGCTCTGTGGTGAGGGACCTCCGCCCACCCTGTGCTCTGTGGTGAGGGACCTCTGCCCGCTCTGTGGCGAGGGACCTCCGCCCATCCTGTGCTCTGTGGTGAGGGACCTCCGCCCACCCTGTGCTCTGTGGCGAGGGACCTCTGCCCACCCTGTGCTCTGTGGTGAGCGACCTCCGCCCACCCTGTGCTCTGTGGTGAGGGACCTCCGCCCACCCTGTGCTCTGTGGTGAGGGACCTCTTCCCGCTCTGTGGCGAGGGACCTCCGCCCACACCTGTGCTCTGTGGTGATCGACCTCCGCCCACCCTGTGCTCTGTGGTGAGGGACCTCCGCCCACCCTGTCGCCCACCCTGTGCTCTGTGGTGAGGGACCTCTTCCCGCTCTGTGGCGAGGGACCTCCGCCCACCCTGTGCTCTGTGGTGATCGACCTCCGCCCACCCTGTGCTCTGTGGTGAGGGACCTCCGCCCACCCTGTGCTCTGTGGTGAGGGACCTCTGCCCACTCTGTGGCGAGGGACCTTCTGCCCGCTCTGTGGCGAGGGACCTCCGCCCACCCTGTGCTCTGTGGTGAGAGACCTCCGCCCACCCTGTGCTCTGTGGTGAGGGACCTCCTCCCACCCTGTGCTCTGTGGTGAGGGGACCTCTGCCCGCTCTGTGGCGAGGGACCTCCGCCACCCTGTGCTCTGTGGTGAGGGACCTCCGCCTACCTGTGCTCTGTGGTGAGGGACCTCCGCCCACCCTGTGCTCTGTGGTGAGGGACCTCCCGCCCCACCCTGTGCTCTGTGGTGAGGGACCTCTGCCCGCTCTGTGGCGAGGGACCTCCGCCCACCCTGTGCTCTGTGGTGAGGGACCTCCGCCCACCCTGTGCTCTGTGGCGAGGGACCTCTGCCCACCCTGTGCTCTGTGGTGAGGGACCTCTGCCCACCCTGTGCTCTGTGGTGAGGGACCTCCGCCTACCCTGTGCTCTGTGGTGAGGGACCTCCGCCCACCCTGTGCTCTGTGGTGAGGGACCTCCGCCCACCCTGTGCTCTGTGGTG